>JAQGAC010000231.1:0-32820 GCA_034696585.1 Isotomurus maculatus
GAACAAACGCGGCTGGAACTTCCGCAGAATCCCCGGGTCTTTTCCACCTCCTTCAGCCACCGCAACTGCTCGTCGTAAGTCTTCTTGTTTCCCGCCATCCCCGCCTCCACCTGCTCCTCCGTCCTCCACCGCCAACTCTTCTTCTCTCCCTTCACTTTCACCTTCATCACCCGACGCTGCAGCAGCTTCACACCGAACGTCAACTGAGGAGGCGTCTCGCATTCCCCCAGAATCGCAATTGCCGCCGTCTTCTCCAACGTCCGATTCCAACGCAGCGCTTCCTCCAACGTCAAAACTCCCTTCGGCTCCTCCATCTCCACGTCAATCCTCCGCATCTCCTCCGCTTCTTTCTGCCGCGGCGGGTTCCCTGGCTCAGGAGGAGCGTCCAAATTCCCAGCGCACACCTTCCAGTACAAATCCCTTCCATCTCCACTCCATTCCATCTCACTGCAATTTTTACATTTGCCGTCGACGCACAGAAACCCGCTGTCCCCACTGCCGTACACAGAATCGCAGAGAATGACGCCGTTCTTCGCCGCTTCCTCCACGGCCTCCAGCTTCTTTTCGTAGAAGGAGATTCGTGGCCAGGCCTCCAGCATCACTCCGCTCTTCTGGTGTTTGTAGAAGAGATTCGTGAGGTACGACCAACTGATCGTCTGTTCCACAGTCGCATTGCAGCTCTTCTCCGTGGCGTTCTTGTCCACGGAACGCTGCATCACATTCCAAAACACAGCCACCCACATTTTGTAAGCTTCCAGGGGACTCCTGAATTTCGTTGGCGTGGCGGACTGCAGTGGCGGTGGTGGGCGTCCTTCTTCCCAAGAGCTGATCACACGCAAGGCGCAAGACTCCTGCAGCCCTACGCCTGGCCTCTCTTTATCATCGGCATCTTCGCATTTGACGCAGACGCCGTCCCACCCACAAGCGAGTGTTCCTCCGCAGGGAACGATTTCCTTGTCAGCTCCCTTCAGCCACTTCAGCTTCTCCGCGTAGAACTGCGCATGCGCCTTCAACTCCACCTCAACTTTCTCCGTCGTACTCGCCGACCTTTCAAACGCCCACCGAAGGAAACTCAGCGACATTGTCAACTGCGGAGGAGCGTCGCAGTCTTCGCCTTCCTTCTCCGCCACTTTCTCCCTCTTCTCCGACAACTTCGCTTCCATCCAGGAACTCGCTTCCTCTGCATTCAACTCTCCTGGAGACTCCACCGCAGGTTTCAAAATCCCCGCCAATTCCTTTTTCTGCTCGTCAGTCAAGTCTGCGTCGGTTGGTGGCTGAGCATAAGTCCCGTCACAAATCTCTTTTAGTTTCGCATCACTCACAATGTCTCCGTACTCCATGCGGCAGTCTTTGCATTTGTTCCCCATGCAAACTCGCTTTCTCTTGATATTCGACGCGCAGACGATGACGTCATCAAGGGAAGACGCTTCTGTGAGCGACTTCAAGGCTTCCGTGTAGAAGGAAAGGCGGGGCCACGCGTAGGCCAGAATTCCGGTCCGCTTTTGGTATCCGAACAAGTCAAGTTTCAAGTGAAACCAACTCAGCGTTTGGTCTGGCGTCGCTTTGCACTCCTTCACCCGATCTTCTATTCTCACTGCCTTTTTCCCCAGAGTCTCCACCACTCCTGCCCATTTCTTGTACGTCGCCCTTGGGTCACCGCAGTTGCAGTCATTAGCGACCCAAAGGAAGACGCAGACAGCGAACAAAACACTCCTTGCTGCAGTCATTCTCGGGCCTGTAGATCGCGAATCACGACACCAGCTTGGCAAGCAAAAATAATAAATTAGAGTTCACAGCTGCAGCAGAAATAACAACAAGCGATTGGCAACCGTGGAAACAACAGCCAAGGACTTTGCTCACCTTCGCCAATTCATTCCTCCTTGAATTTTGCTGCAAAACCCCATCTTGTGGCTTCAATGTAAAAATGACTTCACCCCAAATTTCTCACGGTTCCCCAACTTCATCCACAGCCATTCTTTCTGCTTCCTTCCCACTTCTCAACATCGTCCCCACATCTTTAATTTCCGCATATAGCTTTCTCGTCTTCAGAATTGAGAGTTCAAAAAGAAAGAAGCTTCCAGGAGGAATCGACCTCTGCAATTCTGCACAACTATAAGGGGAATGTATGTGTTTAATAAACAAATTCTCACACATCCTCAAGAACCCTAGTTTAGTTGTCCTCGTGAAAATGTGGCCTCCCAACGAGATTACGAAACTCACCCGACTGTTGGCAGAGACACATGAAAATAAAAACGACAATACAATAGTGGTTGGGACCCCTGAATTCTTTCTTAAATTAATTTCTCCGTTTTGCCCAATCCCTTTAGCCGATTATTTCCCACTTAATGCTAGATAAAACCTCTGAGTGCATTAAGAAAATCTCCACTTGAGTGAGTCACTAATGTCTTACTCATTACTCATCACGTCATGACTTCCACTCAGAAGATGCAACTGAAAATCCAACGACGCATTGGAACGTGCGGTTTACTAATGAAAGTATTCTGTCTGTACACACAAGAAATTTAGCATTCCAAAGATTCGCACCAATTAACAAATATATTAGTAAATTATTTAACAAAAGGGGCGCAGAACACCCATAAGAAAATCAACGCAGATTAGATGATCAGAGCCCCCCACATTCCTTCTCCACCCAGCCGACCTCCACCCGACTTCCTGCGCAACCTTAATCTGACAAGCCCTCTTCAGGTCGTCCCAGGGACTTCGTCGAAGGAACAAACATCGTACCGACGAGATCTTTCGAACAGAGAGACTTAGAGAGCTGAAACTTAGCATATTTACAATAGACCCTGAAACAAAGGCTGTATCAAGTTTCAACCCGGTAAGGTCTTTTGCTTCCAATTAACTTACAAAAATATTTTCATCCAAGACCCCAATTTTGGATCTGGGAATATTAATCAAAGAGAGTATTGTTGAACTGATATGACTGTTGAATCCACGCACCTACCAGATGAGTGATTCGGGGGTTTTACTAAACCTAATCTGACTCCATAAAAACTAAGATCTCAAATGTTCCTTGTAGCTCAAACTAAGTACTTCTAGGATAATGACGACTTACGAACGGTCATGATTTTTTACAATGACTTTATTTCGCGACTTGAGACAACCTTTCTCCTCAAAGTCACACAAGAAAGTGACGCGCCGAACAGCGCGCTCAACCTTTGCACCTCCGTTTTCATACACACAAAAATTTACCGCAGAAACTTAACACACTCTTTCTGTCTACGACTTACAATTCTCATGTCTTTTTCAAATTATAAAATAACATTACGGGGATTCTTCATACTCCCGCCTTGTCTCGTGTAAGTAAAGGATATTAGACGACCCAACTCCATTTTCTCATTTTAGCGAAGTAGTTGGTGGTGGTGCAGGGCGGTGGTGGTGGTGGCATAAAAGGAGGAGAAAGAGTGTTACTGCGAGAAAGATGCAATATGCAAGTTGATGCTAATAAATAGGGCACAGTGTCAGGGTTAAGATTGCATGTTTATGTTCAATCTACAAACCTCATGAGCTGCGAGGCTCAATGCGTTGAGTTCTCGCAAATCGTTAGCGATGACAATCCTTTCTTACTCATAGTTAGGATTGAGAATTCCTAGTTGAGAACCCAGTCTGAAGGTTGTAACCGGAGCCATCTCCATTTTTCATCTGGTGGTGGTGGTGGTGTTAATGAGTAAAATTTCATTCTCACGAGTGTAGAATGAATCTTAATCATCAGCCAGGGTGATCCTCATGTGATTATCTCTTTCTTCTTCATGATGAGAAGAATCACGAGGATTAAAATAACTTGAGAGATGAAAATAAATCCTGGAAAATAAAATAGAACATATTAAGTAATTTATGTTATTTTACATTCAACTTAGATAATAATAGCTTACCATAACTTAATGTTGACAATAATGGAGATGCCACTGCCGGTGGTGGGGTTTTTAAGGTTGGAAATAATCTTTGGCATCCATTTTCCAATTCTTTGAAGATAACTCCGAAGATACTTTTGGTGTCACTCTCACAAGTCGTTTCGCCACTTTCATACACAAAAAATTGACAATTGCTGTTTTGGCAATTAAAACAATAGGTAGATTTAATGCAATAACACATGATAAGGACGCAGGTAGGTCTCAGGTGACATTTGGCGCTTGGAGATTCCTGATTGGCGATCCCAGTTCAAGATTTATTTTTGGTGCGCTCACAAAGAAAATTTTAGAGCGGCACGAAATGGTCTTATTTTTCAAACCCTTTTTTTAAAGTAGTTATAAAAAAATTGCAGCAAATGATTGCTATCAGTTTGCTGATTGCTTCCAGTGCAACGCTGAGAGAGAGCGTTGATGGGATGTGGACCAAAGGGCGTCCCCAAAGATCGTTTGATTGAAATGAAAGCGGGAACGTTGTTATCTCATCGAGCTTGCCGACGGCATCAACGAAATCGAGGTAATTTCTGTGAAAGTCTTTCAACAGCATATTACACGCGTTGTTACAGCACAGCGTTCTGTTCGTTCTTAGAATCATTGCAAGCCTGTTGTTGCTGACAATTCAGCGACTCCTGTTGAGTCAGTTCCTGCTTTTGCTAAACCGGAAGTTGTAGTTGTTCAAACTATGACAGAAGCTGTAACTCCGTCTGTAACATCTGTTGCAAAACTTGAAGATTTAAGTAAGCGTCAGCTCGAGATTCTAGAGGAAATTGCATCTGAAAGCAGCACGGAGGTTTTTTCTTTTCCGTCTCAACCTTCCACCATGGAACTAAATACAGATTCTCTCAGAAAACTGGTGGAAGTTTTCTCAGCACCAGGAGATCCTACCACCAGTTCAACAATGCGGGAGGAAATATACGACTGAATCTCCGTCTTCATCGACGGTTTCTGCTATTCAAAAACGGAAACCTTGCAAAATAAATGTAAGATTATTTTGCTTGTATATATTGATTACAGATTTTTTTCTAATACTATTTTCTAAATAAATATTTTAAAAGGAAAACCCGAAACAGAGGATGTACCGACAAATTTGCAGCTCCACCAAGAGGATGAAAAACTATTTAGTTAAAAAAAATGATGCGATTGTTGGAGCGTATGCTAAAGCCAACCCAATAGCGTATGCTATTACCACTTGTGGGATTTTTTGCTGACAAGAATTGAGCTTTAATTGAAAGATAATTTAAGAGCATTTCTCCGTTACTTCCAGAATAATAATAGTCAATTTTTCTTGCGTAAGCTTCTATTCAGTATAGTTTTTGTAAACATTTCATTGATGATACTGATTAAGGCTATTTTTTGAGGTTTCTAGTTTTCTAGTCTTCTATCACTTAGAGCATGATGAAGGACTCCATAAATTTCTGCTTTAATCGTTGGTGTTTGGTGTGCATAAATAAAATTATGATAAACTGGTGAAAGATTACTCTTCAATTAATTACACGCATTTTATTGTTGTCAATGGTGACATAATGAATTTGAAAGCATCTGTGAAAGATGGCAATGAAGGCACATTTAGGCCGGATGGAGGTGTAAATAACACGTCTGAACTTTATTAACGCATGAAAAAACACATACAAGGTAAAGCTTACGTAGTTTCACACACACAAACGATTCTATTTTGAGACTTCACAAATTTTTGCTTTTGTCTAACTCAAACAGACAAAAACAAATCCTTTAACATTTTCCTCATAGCATTTAAACGTTGAATTTCCCATTACAAGTGTTAGAGTGGTGGATTCACGAACTCGGAAGGAGTTTTAAAGCTTGCAAATGTCATGGGGAATTCGTGCAAGTCGACCTTTACAATTTATCTTCATAATTCATGCATCTTTTTAGAACCTTATTTAGTTTGGGTGGAGTTGTAAGAGTCATAAATTTTCAAATGGATGTGAAAGGGTGATTCTCATCTTTTGGTTTCGTATTTTCAGGTCTCCTTCTTGGAAATTTCAACGTCAATTTATGTTTATATGTGTTCATCTGCTGTCCGGTGACACATTTGAGTTTTCTTTTTCGCCTCAGTGTCAAAGGCAACGGTGGGGTGAAGTTGGAGGAGTGAGTGTGAAGATGAAAGGACATTTCGTATATTCAGGGCTGACGAACTATCAGGTGGAATTCATATTTTGTGCAGGGAAAGTCGAAGTGGCATGTACTAGAGTTCTTGAGTGTACAGTTGTGTAATGTGTATAAATAAGATGAACAGACCCTGTCTATTATGGTCTGTTCACAAGTCTGATCCACACAAACACACAGTCAACTAGTGTCTACTTATGTGTTAGTGTGTTTTTGCCTTATCGTAACCAATTACTGACACACAGATAGAGTTAGACACAGTTTCACACTGCCCCGAGTAGTTCGAGCTAATATCTGTTTTGCTGGTCCCAGGAGACTAAAATGTCGCTCCAATAATAAAATTTTAAATAGGACATAGATTTACTACTTGGCGGAAAGAACACGGGTCACGGGTCGCAGTCTTGGCCTTACGTCTTGGAAGGTTTTATAAGCTCACAGCTTGATTCAACCTACATAAAAGGAAGTTGGTGTCGGGATGGGAGATTTTGGGCGAAGTTTTTGCACTTAAATTTTCTACAGCAATTTCAACCACGCAAATTTACCGCACTGCAAAATGCACGGCTTAAAATATGAACTACATATCCACCAGTCTAAGGTCTGCAATGCCAATTGTAAGTATAGTATAGTTTGTAGTACAAAATTTTACTTGAAAGGTCCTTCCATTTCATGCGCCATTTCTTCAATAATTCGAGCCGGTTCTATGTTGTAGCCAAATTTTATGGACCATCGTCTCTTTCGAAACGTTAATAAATGTTTCTAAGCTATTAACAACGCTGTTAGATTGTCCACAAACAGAAATCCATAGGATTACTGCTCAAATCGCACTCTCTTTTCGAATATTCTGTGTCGTTTCGTCCATTCTCGATGTATTTAGCTCGAGCCATACACTCGAGCAGCTATCCGAGTTATGTCCAAATTATGAACAGGGATAACTGGAAATCATGGATGATAAAGTGAATAATTGAAGTTTTAAATGCATTAGAAGAAATAGACATGCTGGCAAACCGTAAAAATAGGAGAAGCTTGAGGGTGACTGAGAGGCGGAACCAAGAAAAAGTGCCGTATCCACTGTGGGTTATTGGCACTGCTCTCCTGCGAGAGTATCTCTTGCTGCTACGATCATTTACTCACCCTCGATCCCCCTAACTACGCACATTAAATAACGTGTGTATTTCGAGTCTTTCCATCTTAAGAATCCTTTGTTACCCGGGACGGTGTGCTCTCGCCCTTCTGCTCCCCTGTTTACTTTGTTCACACACTCTCCTCTCTGTTTTCTTGAAATAAAGAGAGACTTGGGTCTGGTTGGGTATTTTTTCTTACAACGAGTCTTTGTGTGTCACTAGACTGGAGTATTGAAACACGGCATCCGCTGGAGAAGTTTCTTTGGTACAATAAAATAAGTAAGAAGGAAACAATGTCCCTTCGGCGAAGCAACAATGATTTCCACGGCTAAAAATGATTCAGCGTTGCTTGCAGCTGCATTTTCAGCTCTCTTTTTTCTCCGAAAAAATGACCCTAGCTCTAAATGATTTAACGTAGCTACCGTTTCTGGTTATTTTGGACAAAATAAGGAGAGGGGCAACTTTGTATAGAATAGGATATTCTAACGGGTTTCTTGACTTTAGAAAACATTCACTTGAATCGAAGTCTCAGAGACGCATCGACTTCCTCAGTCCTCAGTTTATCTTAGAATACTGCTAGTGGATAATTGATAGTGCATAATATTATTATGACGATGGAATTATTAAAGAAAACTGTTTTGAACACATTTTTTAAAGGTAGTTGTGGGTTAACTCCTTTCACGGGAGATCTCAAACAAACGAGATATGAAAAACTGTATTATTCCAACACAAAGTTTAATTCCTAAATAACTAGTGACTTTGTTTGCACGAGAAAATCGTGCTGTAATGCAGAAAGTTTCAACAGGAACTCTCTTCAACATACTGTAAGAAGTGTAAGCATTTTAAGAATAAGCTAGTGTTAAAGATGTGGAGGAGAAAGTTTTTTCACCAATATGGTGATCTACAAAAAATCGGAACCGACGAAGTTATCAGTGACTCATCTAAAACCTTGTGCTCTTTGCAAACAGGTAAGATTGTTTAAATTATTGTGATTAAGTTTTATTTTCTGTAGCTAATCATTTTCTCGTTCAATAGTTGGAATCTGGAGTCGCGTATGGACTCATGGAGATTACGTAGTCAGAATACAAGAACTACAAACCTAAATGTAAGTAAACAATTTTCATACTTAAATTGTAATTCGAGCTAGAACTGTGTGAGGAAATTAGCTGGAACTGTGTGTGAGGGGAATAGCTACGCCATCAAAATCTAATCATTCATGAGTGTGTGAAATATAAGTAGTGAATTACAGACTCAGCCCTATCGCCTGCCAATCCGGAAACCCTACATGTTGGACGACAAGATGGTGGGGCCCTGTGTCTCCTGTCTTGCCGAAGAGGGTGGGGTTTCCTTCGTCGTCCGTGCGGACGCCGATTCTCCTGCTTCGTCTCAACCGGCCGCCTGCTTGTACCCAAAGGACTTCCCAACAGTGGATTCCGACATCCCCAGACACTACGTCTGTAAGATTCCTCATAAGAGGAATCGTTATGATTCCGCGGCTCTGTGTCTGGAGCCCTATTACAGGTTTGTTTATAACCGAACCATGTTGGCGTGTGGGACGACAGCCGCTCGGTTTCTCCCAGAACGTCTTCGGAACGCCCATGAGCGGGTTGTCCGTAGGGAGTTGAACAAGGTCCGGGTCTAGATGTTTCTACAATTTCTTAACTTGATGTTTTTGTTCTTGGTTAAAGCTAAAATAGTTCTGTAGTGACTTTGATCTTAGCGAGTAGACGTGAAAGAATAAAATTTGCTTGTTTTTTTGTTTTTAACACAACACACACCTTTTGTTGATTGCATACTAAATATTTCTCATCCCTTTCCATAATACCATAGTTTTATAATCATAACTTCTAAATAAACTATTAAAAAAATGGATAAAACTAATTGAAATGAATAAACTGAATTTTAATTGATTGTAAGTAGATAGAGTGAAACTTAATTAACCCCTCGCGGGCCACCATGTCAATCGATGATATTTCTTCGTTAAAGTTATTTTAATATGGTGAGATGAAAGAAATGATCGAAGGGGGTTTTGGTGTGTGTGTGTGTTTATTAGTCAAATCCCAATCACCAACTGCATCTTATTTGCAGAGGTACATATATTATAATATTACAATTTGAACAAGATGATTCTTCAAGGTTGCTTACACCTTAGGTTTTTCCTTCCTTTTTTTGTTGGGACTGTCTGGTTTTCACATAAAAGTGCAGAAACCAGACAGTCACCTTGAACCATTGAGTGTGCAGAAGGATTGCAATCCTGCAATTCCCTCTGCACTCACACTTGTTCAAAGAGTCATCATGAAGGATCTGAGAGTGCAGCGTGGTTGCAGTAATGCAACCCACTCTGCACTCACACTTTATCATCTTTAGCGGATGACGTGGTTCCAGTGAGTGAACAGTAATAAATTTTCAAACAAACGAAATGTTCGGAAAGATAAATCTGACAGATAAATAGTTACATCTTATTTAATCCATATAAATTGATTTCTGTGGTCTTTATCATTTAAAGTTTGTGACTTTATTAATCCTCTCTAAGCCAATAATGCCTACCATGGATGGTAGACAGATAACACTACTACTTTGGAATACAACAAAATTTCCGTGGAGTCTTGATAAAGGTCAGCAATTCCACACGAAGCTAAATCAATGTATCATTACACAGAGCAGCAATAACAATAACAAAGATACTCAAAAATGTTGAACGAAAATGATAAGTTTCACCTAAGATAGTGATATACTAATAACAAAGGACTCGGCAATGATAGATGTGGCTTTGGTACTTACTATATGGTTACCTAAATCTTGTGCCAGTCGTAAGAAAGAAGCAAAATCAATTCTAAGGACATAACAAAGTCAACTAGCCCTTCCATAAAAGTAACTGAGAAATCTAAACACCTTGCCGCTAATAGAAAATAACAAAATTTTGTCAAAGCTAAACGTTTAAAATATTTAATTGCATCTATAAGAAACTTTGTCAATCAAACAGTCCCTGGGGGTTTTGAAATGCTTTATCTTATTTTAGACCCAAAAAAAGAAAACTGCGCTCTGGTTCAAATGAGCACGTCATTCCTTTAAAATTCCAAAACTCAATTATTATTCTTCCTAATTCACTCACAGAAGTAAACACAGTATTTCATATTAAACTTTCAGTTGCGCTGTGTGAGTGGCATTTATTGTTGTTACTTTAAAAAGAATTGATTTACACGCATTTACTAACTTCAATAAGCAGGTTAACTTCTACACGCGAATAAAACAGAAATAAGAACTACCGAGAAGGAACTGATGAATTTTAACATTCTCGTTACTAAACTAACAAAGAATATATAATGAGCCATTTCTGTGTTTTCATAACAATTTGAAACAATCAGCAACGGAAGCTTTAAAATATATATCTTAATTAAAAGCAACTTTAATCATAAGAATAGATCGAAATAATCGAACTAACTTTCAAATTAACATAATAACATAATTTTAACTCCACAACGCTATTCAGCTTCCATCGGTCCCCACCAGATCGGTATGCCTTTTTTGTGCTTCGAACACAACGACGGATTCGCCGCTTTACGATCACATCCGAAGTGGTGGCAAAGTTCTTCATCTTGCGTCGAAATTCATTAGAATGTACTAACTCTCGGCAGTGGTCTTGAATCTGCTGACTGAGCCTATAATGAAAGTTGTGCAAATTAATTTACGCCTGATCCTTGGAATGATATTTTATAATAAGTTTGTGTTTGCGTAAACCTACATTCAAGAGGCCTTTCACTGTTTCCACTTGCTTCCGACACATAATTATCGCTGAAACCTCCATTGGTTGGAGTCAAAATTTCCTCATTCACATTGATCCTAAATGTTGTAGCATTAGGAAAACGAGGTTGTAAAGTATGGTCGGTTGGAGTTGGAGAGGAAGAGGAGGTTAGAAGAGTTGTAGCTGTGGAGGTTGAAGTGCTGTAGTTGTGGAGAGAGAGGAGAATGGAAGTGCTGTAGAGGAAGAGGATGTTGGAATTGCTGTAGTTGTGGAGGTTGGTAGTTTAGCATTCTTGAAGGAATTGGAGGTTTGATATTGAATTGGCAATTGAGTAGAGGAATGGATTGTGAGAAGATGGAAAGTGGAGTATTCTGGGAGGAATTGGAGGTTGAAGATTGAGTTGGCATTGGATTCAAGGAAGTGATTGGTGAGGAGGATGGAAGTGAATAATTCTTGGAGGAAGTGGAGTTTGGAGATAGAAATGAGAATGGAGTAGGGAGAGTTATTGTTAAGGAGGTTGGAACTGCAACATTCATGGAGGAATTGGAGTTGAGAGATTGAGTTGGCAATGGAGTAGGCGAAATAATTTTTGAGGAGGTTGGAAGTGCAACATTCTTGGAGAAATTGGAAGTTGGAGAGAAAGGGATTTTTGAGGAGGTTGGAAGTAAAACATTCTTGGAAGAATTGAAATTTGGAGATTGAATGGGAAAAGGAGCAGAGGAAGGGATTGTTGAGGAGGTTGGAAGTGGAGGATTGCTGGAGGAATTGCAGGATGGAGACCTTTCCTTTCCAGACCTGCAGCAGGCTTTCAGCTATGACAAGCATAAATTTGGTCGTGGAATAAGGTTGATAGTGCTAGCCGCAGGTTGGTCTAGACTTATAGTAATTTAAGCTTTGACAATAAAGTTCTTTAAAAATTTGATTAAAGTCACCAAGGATGGAGTAATTGCAGATTCTGTGAAAGTTTTCAAAGTTTCTGCGTCAACCACCGCAGATGATTATCATAAAAATATTGGTGAAGCAGAATTTGATAGGTGGATCGCCGAATTGGGTAAGTAAGTAAGTAAGTTCCCTTATGGCGGTTTATATGCTGATGTGCATGTACGTTTCATCTGCATTGTGCTGTAAGCCGAGGTTATGGGGCACGAGATCTTCGAACAATATAGTCGACCCGCCAGAAACCAGGATGAGATGACTCAACTCATAATTTCACCCCAAAATACTCAGCGTGATGTTCTACTGTGGCGACGAAATGTGCTAAGAGACTTTTATTTATTAGTTAATTAATTTCCCTTTCTCGCAATCTTTGTTTCCTCCAGAAGACTGCGGTCATTTGAAAAATAAGGTCTTTACGTGAGATTTTAGGATTGTTTTGGCGTGTCCCCTTTTTTGTTAGGCTTTCAACGTTGTTTAGACTAGACATTCACAGCCTTAGTTTGTGTAGTTTGTCTCTTCCCGCTGAAATTTTCGTCGCGGATTTATTTAACCATTACGAATTTTTCGGCCTAAATTATGACGGTAAATTTCCAAATTATTGGTAGTTCACATTAACCGGCCTCACACAGCTCCTGACAGCCTAAAGGAGATACATGTCAACAAGCTGTTGAAGAACCTGCACCTGGTCCAAAGAGTGCAAATATTCTTCTGATGATTTGGGATGATAGTCACAACGAATGTTATTCCTGTAACATCTGTCGTATCTTCAATATTCGTTACTTGAACCTAATGTTTAAAATATGTATACGTATTCATAAAAGAGTAATAAGGGATAAATTCTGTCAGAATCGTATTTGAATAAAATTTGACATATCTAAAGCTGTTTCATCGCTAAAAAACTCAAGAATATACGCATGCACTAAATTACAGAAAATTATTATAATTATCTTTTTAAATTATTATTATTATTATCTTTAGAAATTGCCATTATTACCTTTACAAATTATTATAATTATTATTGTTTAAGTATTATTATTAACACATTATTATTTTACATGCATGCACATACGCATGCATGCACAATTTCATGAGAAGAACATGACGCGTAGACTTTAATTACAAGAGTAAAGAAATATTTTAAGACATTTATGATTTAAGGCAATCTCAAAACAATTAAAGCATCCTAAAAATGTTTAAAATTTGAGAAGAAAACTGCTGAGTGTGTTCTGTGGAACGGAATGTTTAATAAGCCACAAATTCCGATATCTTCCTGAATAATTATTTTTCACCACACGCACACTCGACCACAATCGAATCCAGTGTTTCTAGGCAGAGCTCTGGATTTCTGATTCAATTTCATTCTCTTGCTCCAACTTTCCATCAAAAAATTGGTAATGTGCTTCCCAATTGCGACATGACCACGAACTTTGTGAGGAGACCGTGCGAGACTACCGTAAACGGTTATGTTTCTTTGCTCACCATTGACTGTCGTGAGTAAGTAGTGATGATGAAAGTAAAGAGTTACAATTGTAGTCCTTGTGATATGAAGATTATTTAGCACTTTGTATGACTGCAATTTGTAGCTGCCCATCATGTTCCCTTCCTGCCTTCTGTATTCCACATCTCAATCCACACACGTCAGTAAATGCAACGGACCGACAAAACTCTAAAATGAAAGACCTGTGAAAGGTTTGCTGAAAAAAAATTGAGACCAGCAGCTCCGAAAAAATCACTTGGCATATTACATTGGATATACTCTTTTGCATTCAATGCCAGTGGATGTTATGGACGACTTCATCAAACATTAGGGCAATGGCCTCCACAGTTCAAAACGTTTGTGTTTTCCTCTGCAGACACAGAAATCTTTATCTGTCTAGCAAAAAACCACTTCACTTTCTATTTATACATCCTTCGCCTGCTCCCGTTAGGATCTTCTTCTGATTCTTGTGCATTTGACCTAGGTGCATGGTTGCAACACATTCATCACCATATATCGTTCGTTTATATTCTCTCGTTGAACGTTTGCACGATTTGCAAGATTGCGGGAGATTCAATTCAACCAGCCTTTAAACCACTTTAAAACAATCTACACGAGCCAGGAGAAACGGTAGTTCTTATTGAATTTAAGAGGTCACAAAAATGTCAACAAACCCTTGTGCTGTTTGTCAACAAGTCAGTCCGTTCAGTTTATCCCGGTGAGCACGACCTCGTTGGCAAAATTTCTTGAAAACCGGAACGGGATGTGGAATATAGATACAAACAAGAAACAGAAATATGCTTCTGTTAACGGCATACGTTTAGTTGATTTAGAGCAACACCAAGCATGAGCAACACCAAAAAGGGATTTTAGATCGGTCATTTCGATAGTGAGATCTGTAGGTGGTAATATATTCGATGGCATCACCGTATTTCATAAGACTGACTTCTTGAAATGGATCCATAGCTTTATGACTTTTAAAATGCTTCAAACTATCTTTGTGGGGGAGATGAGACCGCTTCAAGAAGACATGCAAACCGTTTTAGCCAACATTTTAGTAGAGACTGCATTTTAAGCTAAGTCGGGTATGCAATCAGAAACAAAATCTTTTCATACATGAACTATCGTTGTTCTCTGTTTTATGTTGCTAATATATTGGTTCGAAAAGCTTGGGCTTTCAAGTATATCATTAACAAGTATAAATACGGTGTGCTCTTGCTGAACAAGACAATGTCTAAACACATCTGAACAGGAAGTGTCAACAAAATTGCTCAGGCAAGTATTTTAAATTTAACCTTTCGACTGAGTTATCAAATTTGGAAGGAAACATGAATACACGAAGGAACATTTGAGATTTTGCGTCAGTTATTAGAAGATTTTTCAACTCAATCATAAATATTATAGACAATTGTACGATGGAGGATCCAGTAAGTGCTGTAATCTGTTTCAAAGGCTGGATGGATTCAGCTTCACAGTTATCAGATTTTAGACCAACTAGCGTAAGACTAATTAACCAATTCACCGTCTTTGTTTAATGGTAGAGATGGGATAAATAGTTTGTCTTCAAACCAGCGTTTTGGTAAGAGTTGGAATGAATTAAATTGTTAAATGTAGTTATTTTACCTCCCAATTCCCTATTTTGTAATTGTATCTATAATCAAGGAAAAACACAGTTTAGCTTCTATGAAATTCAATCAACATCAAGTATTATGCATTCTTGCTTTCGTAGTGCCTTAATAGTAATATACAAATAGGATGATTTTTGCCACTGCAGCGGCTCTTATGGGTGGCTGACGGCGCGTGATGCACCACAGCAAATAATCTTTATTTTAACGTGCTTAAGTAGGTGAACAATTATTAATTATCATGAGTTTAGCAAGCTGAGAGTCATCTGTTAATTGTTTACAGATTTGCCATCGTCTCATCATACTTGATTTTTGCTTCGAGTATTACGTTATCATTATTTTGCAAGAGTTGTCACAGTTATTTGTTGATTAGTGCTTCGTATTAAACAAGTTAACCCAGTGCTAGTGTGTATTGACCTCATTTATTAGCTTTTCAACGTCAAGCGCCGCCGAACTCCATAAGAACCACTGCCGTGGCGAAAATCAACATATTTGTATATTATTCTTAATATTCGCCATTAGATTCCTAAATTACATTCTTCTAGTGTAACCGACCGAAGCAGTTGATTCTGATGTGCAAGTTCGATTCACTATTTCTTTATCTGCCGATTTGAGACATGGTGGTTTAACAATTGTTACAAGTGTTTTAGGATAATATGTGGTCATGTTGGCTTCATGAAATTGCAATACCTTCTGTATCCAACAAGAAGCAAAAGGCAAGTGAGAAGTGCCGTCTTAGGAATATAAGACTTCCTCAAGATTAAAATTTTCTTAATTAATTAAAGATTATTTCTGCATTACAATTTGGTAAATGTGTCTATGTGAATCGGATATTCTTTCTGCTGGATTATGTGCGTGCAAAGAGCTAACAATTCATAGCTTTCTGAATCCCCGGAATTCTGCGGCTGGAGGGTCTGAAGCCCTTTCATATTTAACAACTAGTTTAGTATTTTGTGAAAATAACAAGTAGTTCCTCCTCGTAGATGAGATAGGACGTATCAATTATGATTAACTTTCTATTTATTACGAGAATGCAAAATCCATTTTCAATTCAAAACCCTCTGATTTTTGTGAAGTTTGGCAGTATAATGGTGCAAGTATATAAGATAGATCGCAGGGTGGAATTGTTTCACCATGCCCCTGCTATTAGAGAATTGCTGATACTATCATCAGCCCGACCAACACTCAAGATGATTCGTAGTGCAATCTGGATTTACGTGATATCTTGAAGGTGCGGTTTCAATCTGAAAATTGCATCACATTCAACCGAACATACATTTTGTAATTTTGCTGTGAGCAACACTACTGAAGGTGATACACTCATGAAGAAGGCTGGACACTACCACTAACCTTGCACACCTCTCACTAATTACTTGCATTTCCCCATAAATAATAAACAACCGTCAAAACGTATTGTTGTATTGATAAGGTGTGTCTTGATCGGTCAGCACAGTTTGATCATGCAGATCATTGTTCCCAAAAATAGCTTTGTTGGACAGAGATAACAGATATTCGGGGTTGTGTTTAGCGACAGGCCGATTGTTAAAGAAGGAATGTTTGAGATGTTTAAGTTGCTAAGTAAAGTATTCGATGCATTAATACCAGTTTTTGCAATTCATTATTAGATTAAATATAGATTTTGACCCAAATTTGGAGTTGAAATTTTGTTCGAAATTTACGCCTATGAGTCTTTTTTTTATTTGAACGGAATAGATTTGAAGTCGAATGTTAATTTGGTAAAGGAATCAGATTGATGTCAGGTTAAATATTTGGGGAAAGAGTCAAAAATAAAGTTTCGTATAGGATCGTGTGATGATTAATATGCGGGTCTATCTAAAGTGTTTAGTTAATGTTGTTCAGAAGAAACAAGGAATAAAAAGCTCCAAATGAATGTAAGGATTGTTGTACTAAAGCCAGATGATCCTTGACATCCAATACAACAAGGAATCGTGACAGGAAGGATAAAAAAATATTTCCGAACACGAATGGTCTAATTGGTCTAAACACTTCTAAGAATGGTGACAATCAAATGGCAGCCGTGACGATAAGTATGGTTGCATTATTTCATTATTTGCAATTATTTTGGATGTACACACATGCTCCTATCTAGTATTTAGCAAATTTAAGTACAGTCTTAATAAGGCTGGAGTATTTTATTCGATAGTTTATATTAATGCATAATTAATACAGTATGCTCTATTCTGTTTCTCATTGGTGATGGTACTTTCAACAAAATCAACAAAAATAAGCTCCCAAGAATGAAGGTTCTGCTATAGCAACACAATTTAGAGCTTGTTATTCAGGGAGATTAGTAAATACTGAGAGGGTATTCCGGCTGATGATTTCAGTGACGTATTTGAGGATCGTATCGCCTTGAAGTGCTAGTGGAGGAATAGAATTCACATCGTATTACGGAAGGCCCGTGTTGCACTTCTAAGCTTCCTTTCAGTTAGACGACTGGCTTGAACGCAGAAGTGCCGTTAGAGATTATTTGGACATAACCAGCCTCAATTCAATCTTCCGGAATCACGTGGTGACTGTATGGAGGTGGGTAAGGCGGGATGAACGTGGTTTAAGCCCCTTGTGCGTCACCTAATCGGAAGGATACTGGACAGTACTATAGTTAAGCAACCTCGTAACCATACCCTAAAACCGCAGGTTCTCTAGAGGGGGTGTAAAGGGTGTAACAAGGGCAGGGTGTCATTTTTAGGGGTCAATTTTGAGGGTAAATGACCTGATTTTGAGGGTCAATGACCTGATTTTGAGGGTCAATGACCTGATTTTGAGGGTCCATGACCTGATTTTGAGGGTCATGACCTCGTTCTAAGGTCAATGATCCGGTTTTTGAGGTCAATGCCCTCGTTTATTTTTGAGTTCAATAACTCACTGAAATCACTTGCTGGTCTATAATGCAAATATTGGATTTAGATTTGGGGGGTAATCTAATAATAAGATGTGTGGAGTTCAGAAAATGTTTGTGTAATTCGCTAGTTATTAGGCTATATAGATAAAAGGAATGAGTCAACAAAAGAAGCTGTGTATGCGAATATTGAAGTTAGTTACGTGTTGAAATTTGGCATGATATAAAAAATACATGAATGGATAAATTTGTTTTATTCAAACCTATATATTTACTATATCTGAGTAGCTGACAACATTAATTTGTAGCAATGTAAATTTGTGTAATAGATTGCTTTATTTTGAAACAAGCAAGTAAGATTTAATGTTTAGATGTCTTCATCATTGTCATAAGCTGTCAATAGGATAGGAATTGAATCAAGGAAATAGTTTATGTGGCAGTGTCGAATGCACTGTGAGCAATAATATGACACATGCTAACATAATGATAAGGAATGTTGCTCGAGCTCGAATTTAGGCTCGAGAAGCCAATTTGCTTTAAAATTCACACTCGGGTCGTATAGTTGATAGTAATATTTATGTACTACAATATTATGCATCTTTCACTATAATAATTAGCCCAGCTTCTCTGCCGTGTTAGTGGCAAGTGCTTTAAAAAAGAGCCTTCACAGAATCCAGAATTATTCCATTTATCATTCTTCCATCCACTAGATCTATCACAATTTATCCGTGGCTAACATTGTGCTGAATGTAGTTGAAAGTTACAATTTTTCCGTTTTTTAGAAAGTAAGTAACGAGAACCGCGTTAATTGTTTTTACATAAGTTTGGTCTAATTTCATCAATAATGATTACCTTGTTTGGATTCCTCTATTCGTTATCAAGACTTAGTTTCTCCAAATGAAGTTTCTCCAGTTTTTCTACGTTGGATGTTGGATATTAAATTCTCATCTCTCTCTGTGCACTCATATCAAATATACAGCTTCCTAAGAACTTGTGTTGACAGGATTTAGTGATTCGAACTACGCAGAAAGTCGAAAATATCTAGTCTACAACAGACTTTTTATTTCCCCTCACAGGTACAGCCATCAGTTGGTGCTTGTGCAGGGGGGGATGCATGGAAAAACTGGGAGTTAAGCGGAACATCAGCCCACCAATTCATTGCCCCAATTACTGCTATTTCATTGAACATTGTTTTAGTCCCCAGTAAATTATGAATGCATATTGTTTTATTGTTTATCAAAGTTTATAAATACGCGAATAAACCGTCCTCGAAGCAATTAGTAAACTTTCAATGTACTTATCCCAATACTACTCCTCGAACTTCCACTCATTTCTTTTCTCACAACCCAAGCGAGGACAGGATTCGCATCGACCAAGCTTTCGCCTATAAAGGTGAAGCTGGAGATCCCAAACGAAGGGATTTTATCTCCAATTTTGAAATTTTGGTAGCAGCCAATGGCTGAGATGCACCAACGACGAAGACAAGATTTTGGCTCTATATTCAAGGAAACAATTACCCACCCCAATAGAAGACAACAAATCATGCGTGGATTTTCACTACCGCGACAACTTGGGACGAAATCAAGGATCGGTATATCACTGATCTGACCAACACTCTCGGTTATGATCAGCATATCACCTCCTTCACAGGAGCGTGGACCAAAAGAGGAGTTGATGACGTACCTAGTGAGGATTAGTATGCTTCATAGCAACGTAAGTGGAATGCTCTCCCAGTCCCAAGTCCCAAGCCGTATCGATTACTATAGACAACGTACACCCAAAATTCCGACCGCACACACAATTCCACGACTGCAAAACATTAGCCGAACTGGAACAAAGATTTAAAAAATTCGACAACTATAACCTTCGCAATCCCCATTTCAACAATAATGGTGAAAATTTCGAAAAACCCTCGAACGAGTTCAACCAGTCGTATCTGATAAGCAACGCTCAACAACCAACACACCAACCAGCCCCGGACCAACAAACTTCATTACAAAATGCTCCATTCCAACCTAATCCATATAGACTCACGCAATACCAACAGAACCAATTTCAACAAAACCAGTTTCGACCAAATCAATTCCTGCAATCCCAATGACTCTACTGCAAACAAGATGATCATATGATTGATCACTGCCAAACTCGCCCTCCTCGACCTCATAGTTACGGGAACACGATGAATAGCTTCCAGACAACCGATCTCAGGTTTCGGGAAACGGACCGATTGTTACAGGTCAGCGATAAGACAATATAAAGAAGTACAACCAATCCTTACCAATTCCAATCACGAAAATACCTCCGGACCAATTTACTCTATCGGGAACCTGAACAACCAAAATCTTTAAACTTACGAAGTTCGATCTGATAGTTGATAACATCTTCTACAACTTTGTAATTTTAAAAAAATTTGTAACTTCGACATTTGTCACTGTATTTTGGAATCGACAATATTGGAGGTCTTAAATATACCATAATTTTAGCTCTTTTTAGGGTCAAATTTTCAAAGAAATTTTAAATTTTTTTCTTAAAATTAATTTGATGCTATTTTAGTTAATATAAACTTTCATGTTATAAAGCTATAAAGTTATCTGTAATACTGAAGCCGGCATCTCAACAATTCATAAACGATTCGCACACAAAGCAGAAGAACCAAGAACAAAAACCCTCATTAAAGGAATTTCAGGATCAATATTGTACACATGGGGCACTGTAACTGAAACAATAGAAGTTCACGCAATACCAATTACACATCACTTCGTAATATCTCCCAATTGTCCAGTGGACAGCCTTATTGGCAAAGATTACTTCCAACTTCATCCCCCTACTATACATTATATTATGAGCTGCATAATCTTCCTAGTGTTACGCGAGGGTGGGTGTGCCAATAAGTGAGGTGCTCTTCAGTCAGTGGTTCACATTCAATTGTCTTTATTGTCTTCCTCCACCTCTATATATCTCCTAACCTAAATACCTAATTAACCTGTTGTTGCTGAGCTTTGTAAACGTATTCAAAAATTGAGTAAATAACGTAAATATGACGTTCGAATCTTCAAAATATTAATAATCTTCGTTTTCGTATTTTTGACTAAATGAAATGAATTTATTAATTTCACAGTCTATTAATAACATCAGTTACACCGGTTTAAAAGAATAAGAAGTCAAGTAGATTGCCAGCTAGGAAGGTGTCGCATGACTTAATCTTCATAATTACGATTAAGAGTCATGTCTAGAAATTATTCATTCCAGGTTGACCACTTGAGTGGATAAGACCTATAAAACTTGCTGCATTATTTAGCAAAACTGGAAAAAAATATTTTCATTGTTCTGTCAGTTACTATTTGTGTGGTAGGAGTTGGCCGGTGTTACTTTTTTCGTTAGTGCAACCTTTGTAACGCAGACAGGCAATGTGTCATTGCGTTACTAGAAAATGGTCCCCGTTGTGTTCCAAAAACTCGTCTACTCGATCTGAAAGCGGATATAGTTTTTCCTTATTCATTTCATGGCAAATTTCATGTCTAAAAAGCCATTGTCATGTATTACATATTGTCTGAAAAAATATAGCTTGACTTACAGAGGCAGTTAACGATACAAGCCGACTCTATTCTACTTGATTCCTGCAGGTACGGTAAGTAAACGGCCATGGCTCTAGGATACAGTAAAACTCCACATATTTCGTACAAAATTGTATAAAAGAACCATATTTGCATATGCATATTTTCAGCGTCATGGCCCAAGTGACATTAAGAATGCATGGGAGGCGTTAAGAGTCCCTTATCCAGCCAGTCAACAAGACTACCATCGATTTATAAAAGTGAGGCTTGGTAATTTTGTATGTTTGAATTAAAACATTGTACTATTCTACTATTCTTCTCAACAAAGGAATACGGGACTCACGTGTTCAACGAGGTCTCCATGGGAGGCCGACTTTTTATGTCCCTTACATTCACTGGTATAAATGACCACCAACCAAAACCGCTGTCAAATATTGTTGTGAAAGACGGGTTTCCACTTGACGTTTTTCTTCGAGCCATTCCGCACTTGCGGGCCTGTACCTCAGAAAAGTGTACTTTGTGACAGGAGGACACTTTGCTGTGGATTCCTCTTTAGGAGATTGGGCTGACACTGTTGTAGCACGTCCGGTGGTCACAAGGGGTGCGAACCTAATTTATGACGTTAATGCATTTTTTTGCTTAACTTTATTAGAACATCTCGGAAAGATGCGTAAGCCTGTTGCTGGTGATAAGCCAGGAATCGTTCTACCTCCACCGGTCGAAATAAATCTGTCACGAACCGGTGAAGCAGATGCACCACTTTAGCCAACAAAGCTAGTTAGCATTGTTTCAACAATAGAGACAGAAGCTACTACAGAGGTTTTAGGCAGACACTCTACTGAAACTGCAACTGAGGAAAGTGCTGTTTCATCTACAACCGAAGCTGAGGTGCAGATGGTTGAGCAAACCTTGACATTCATCTGTGCTAGACGATTTGCAAGTCTCTGCAACAGATGCTGATACAATATGTCGCCATGACAACCACTTCTTCTTCGACTTCTACATCACCCACCAGAAAAACAAGAAAGAGCCATGGCAGTAGAAATCCCCGCCACTGGTGTGATTCCTGTGACGGGGCCTGTAAAATGGCCGCAATGCGTATTTGTGGCCACTTCCACTCAAGTCTGTAAGCCGAAGAAGAAAACACGCAAAGATGTAAAGAAGAACCCAAAAAAGCTAAGGAAGGGTCATTGTCGCCGACCCGAATGAAATGATAAAGCTATTGCAGATATGAATGCTGCCTTTTTATTTTTTTAAGGAGTCTGCAAAGCAGAAGATGTACCGGGAAGTTTGGGAGGTTTGTGAGGTGACTCCCAATTTAGTCCCGTCGATCTCAACAACCACGTTTGTGATTTCTTAATTACCCGCGTGGAAGAAAATTATTAAAAGTTTAAAAAGAGGAATTTTATTATTTGTCGCTGTCCTAAATCTCATTTACAATTTTATTTTTGTTATTATCAATGAAATTAACATGATGCTAATTTATCATTTTCAGCGGGTTTAAATAATTTTTCATCGGCAGCAGCATGTGCTTTTAGTTATTATTCACAAAAAATGAATGATATTCATGATCGTTCAGGCACAAAATAAAGTAATAAGGAATATTATAATTCAACTATTATTAGTACATTCCGACCGAATTCACATCATCTCTCAAGTGAAAGGTACATCATACGTAAATACCCTAATTTCAGTTGGTTGGCCGTTAGAGTCGTGGGTATTTCTCCAGCACTTCAAATCTTCAAGTTTTGTATTTAGACAAAGTTTTGTTACATTTCATTCGTTTCTGTCAAATACGGGTGAATTATTCTATTCGGCGTTTTTGAGCAATTCAATTACTCTGTTCGATCGAATTGGGTATTATTCAAACTTTAACGGCAACGGCATAAGACAACCCCTCTAAAAACATCTAGAAGAGTTTACAAAATAAATATAAGTAGACACAGATTGTTTAAAAAGTCAATTTCAATTTCATCTGACAGATACAGCCTAAGCAACAAGAACCAACTTTGCAATGGAATAAAAGATCTCTTTTAAACTTCAGGAAGATTTTGTCTGTAATTTAATACTATATAATCCCAGTCCAGCTTGAACTCCAAACCTTTGAGATTGAAATCACAAATTGTACAATTAAAAAAATTACAGTTTTACGCTTTAATCTCACCTGATCTTTTCGTCTCCTTCTACTACTCGCAACTAAAACTCTAGAACACATATACCTATGTTAATTTACATTTCGTAAATTTAACAATAGTTAAACCTGCTCACCTCTTATTAACTAATACCAAGTGAATTAACCGTAACAGAAAACGCAATAATAAGCAAATATTTAGCTAATAATGCATTTTCTGTTACCTTTTTAGCACAACACAGGAAAAAACCTCCTACATCCTTGCAGTTTGCTGCAGCACCTACAATTGTTCTTCTACTTCTTTCAAACTGACTTACTTTTTACTCCGTTCACAGTGGAGTCGGCCTCCTTTCCTTTTGACCGCTTTTGCTTCCTGGAAGCTGCTCCTAGTGTCTCTCTTGGGTCGTCGTCTTCCTCCGAAGCTTCTGATGAATCCTGCTCCACTTGAGTACAACACCGATGTCTGCTCGAAGCCTATCAGTAACTACACTTTCTCTCACCAGCGCCTCTCTCAATGCACTTATCTCTACCTGGGACTGGAAAACACTTTCCAGTAAAGCTAACTCATCCTCATGCATTGATACCATTAAGTCGATTTCACGCTCAAGTTAACTAAATTTGCCTAGTGCTATGTGCAAATCGGACTTTAACTCTTCTACAGTTTTGTCGCTAGTGGTTGGCTCTACGATCACAGTCTAGTAGTAATTAATTATGATTACTGCCAAAGAGTAAATACCACATCAAGTGACACTAGACTACAAGTTACGATAGCAGGACTTCCTTGAAACGGGAAGAGCAAATTGATTTGCGTTCTGAAGTTTTTGTTCGAATCTTTCGGGTTAGGAGTGGTGACGACCAGTCCCTACGGCATCGACGCTAGTAAGTTACCTGGAGGCTGTACTTTGCACCGTCTCCTAGCTATACCTTATTATAAATGTAATAATTTCGAGGAATTGTCGAGGCACTTTAAAGCGAATAGTTCGCTAATTCGAGAAAGAAAAGAAAGAAAAGGAAATTCAATGCCCTCTTTCACCTGTTGTTACCGACGAAGACGATTCTTTTGTAATTTGTGTTGGTGAAAGGTGTATTTTAAAAGGAACTTTTCCATTCCACTAAGACTCGTGTCAGGTTCAGCAATTGTTGTGGGTTTAGTCTTCAATAGCGAAAACCTAAGTGGTATTCCAGACATTTTACTTGTTAGATTTCCAGATTATATTGGACCGACTCTTGATGGAACAGTTCCCATTTCCAAAAGGAACAGAAACAATTCTAGACTCTATAAGCAGAAAGACCTCAAGGTTTCAAAAGGACCTTAAGGTTTCAAAATTTCCTATTCGTTTAAATTACAGTCAGTCAATACATGCTGCACAAGGCAGTCAATATCCAAAAAGCTCAATGTTAGTTGACTACAGAGAATTTTTCACAAACGGATTTTATGTTCAACTATCAAGAGTCAGTAATCTTTCTGCGCTTTGCATCCTGGATCGTCAATTTCGATCGACAGGTTTTCAAACTTTGATTTCTTTCGAGGATTTAAGGACCAAGTAGCCGAGTAAAAACGGCTTGGAATATTTGACGCGTCGTTTGAAATTAAAAGGAAGATTCGTCATGACAATAGATCAATTGAGACCAGTAATCAAGATAAGTAGGAACCGTTTTAACCAACATTTTGGACCCTGAGATACAGATGAGTACAGATTGCATTGTAAGGTACGTCGGGTATACATGCGAGGGCTAAATTTTACGCTGTGGTGATCATTTTATTTGGGTTGCTGTCATTTTTGAGGTGCAATGGGCAACATTTAATGAATGAGCAATTTTAAATATTTGAAACAAATCAGAAACGAAATATTTTCATATATTAACTACACATTGTTCTCTATTTAATGTTGCTATAGAATTGAGTCACCTTAGACAGGGTGACAAATTTGTTTGAAAAGCTACTAATATTGTCACACACGTCTTCGATAAAGAAAAACTTGGGCTTTTAAGTATATGGTTAAGAGGTATAAATTCGGTGTGCTCTAGTTGAACAGCAAACTGTCTAAAAATTTCTGAACTGGCAGTGTAAAAAAAAGCTCAGGCAAGTATTTTACATTTAACCTTTCGTCTGAGTCATCAAATTTGGAAGGAAATATGAATACACGAAATAGGATTTGAGATTTTGCGTCCGTTCCAAACAAATCATCAAGTAATTGAAAAGCATTTGAACCATTAATAGCAGACTTTTTCTACTCTATCATAAAAATTATTAAAATCAATAAATCTAAGACCATCTATTTTAAAGCAAATTATGTCTAGTCCATCTTTACAAATCAACTGAGCATTAGCTTGCCTATTAGATACCAACTAGAGATATAAGGATATATTGGCTGTCTGTTTTACTGCTTGGATGACCACCGTAACGTAGATCTTTTTAGACAAGCCGATGTTGCATTTGAGCGTAAAACATCATTCTGTAAAATGAGAATTAAATTTGTTCGCTGAATCAGATTCTTAAATCATCCGGAAGCACTTCAGCACAAAACACACCTGGGTTCTCACCCGAGTTCCAGAATGACCTATATGGAGGCCATCTGGCCTTTGCTTAGTTCATTTCGTCTTTCAAAAGCTGAGCTTGCTACGTTAACTAACAACCCGTGCGTGGTGCTGAAGTGCTTTTTAAATTTGGATGAGTAGTTACAACCCGTGCGGTGCATTTCAAAAGAACAAACTTACGGACCTGCAATTAGCATTGTTACTGAACTTGGTATTGCAGTTTATTTGGGTGATCGGTTCACTGCCCATTCCCTTAGCAACCCTTTCTTAATAATCTTCTTACATAATTTTTATGGAACACGCGAAACCAAATTTTAAGTTAAATCTGTAGGTAGCCGAATTAAATTGCATAAACTTCCAGAAGTACGAAATGTTGGAAATGCGCAATATTTGTTTCCAAGTCTGTAGAATCCTACATGTAAACGTAATTACCTGGGCTTCGAGAATCTGCTTGGTGCAGGTTTTTATAACCGGGTAGGGGAAGGGGTCAATCTGGAACCACCCTCCCTCGAATTAGGCACCTCCCATACATAAAGAGTAACAGCATAACTACATCTTTTAATGTGGTTCCCAATTTATTGATCTTGGCCCGTTTTAACGCCGTTTTCATTCCTTTCACTTTATCACCTTTTCTGTTGTCGTAGTGACCATCCTATTTTCCTCTAGCTCCAATTAATCACAATCAAGCAGTACTAGTCCCTTCATGCCTCAAGTAGTACCTTCATGTGCTACCACACCTAGCCTCCTGCTACCTCACAATCAGCGGGCTGCTGATTCAACCCTGCGGAACCTCAACCTTTTCCAACCATTAACTTTAATCCATTGTTCCATTCTCACTTGCAGTTCCCCCAGACACGCAGACAGACCTGTCTTTTTGGCTCAGTCTCTTGACACATACTCCTTTTTCTCCAATCTCTGCGCATCCGCTCTTGCTTCAAAAATCCTGTTCAGTTCTCTAACTACTTCCCGCCTAGCACCACCCTCTAGCCCCTGGGATGTAGTGCTTCTCAATTTAACCTTATGCAGAGAGGTTGAATACTAATGAATCTAAGCTACAAACATCGAAAAATCCGCAATAATATGCAAATGTTCACGATAAAAATGCGTACTCAACAAAAGATTAATCGGGCATGCAGTTCATAAATTAGTACAGACGATTTTCGGCCCTTAACTTTGGAATTCACCTGACATTTTTTTAAATGGTAGTTTCCCCCATAAATCGATAGAGGGCATCCAATTAACCCGTTTGGTTTAAAAAATTTTTTTCAAGAGATGAGAAATCAATTTTCTTAGAAAACACACATTTCCCCGTGTATCTCAGATGTTTATGGACCGATTTGCACCAAATTTTGTAGTTATATGCCGGACCTCAATACTCCTAAGCATTTTGCGAATTAGCCCGATCGGTTGAAAATTACATGAGAAAAAATTAAAATCGAAAATTTTGACAAATATATAATTTTTCCACCGAAAACCAAAAATTATCTCCAGTTTACGATCGGTGCATATCCGATGTCAAAAGTGGGGTTAAGAATTCGGCCACGTCAAAACGTATTTGAAATGCGTTGGACAATTGTAAAAATCAAAGACCCAAACATTATCTTGACCCCACTGGTCACTTACTTTAGTGATTTTGTCAAAATACAGGAGAGTATGTCGGCTTTCACTGGATTTTTAATCCAAACGAGACGTACACTTTTCAATCGCCTAATTAGAAGCAAAAAGGACGTGGAAACAGAGTATTTTGATCATCGGCGGTCATCTACTTGACAGATTGTCTTTAAAAATTGACACATCCTTAACAATTTGACTAAGAGTATGTACGCAAAACTTCAATTTAATAAGTCAATCAACCCAATTTTAAGGTCATCGTGCGTATAATGAACAGACAGTAAGACATCAAAGCAATCTTTTAAGCCTTGACTGGGCTTAAGACTGAAAACTAAAAAGAAATTGGTCGAAAAATTTTACAAGTGAACACATTTGCCTGTAAAACTTGTATCGACTAAATTGGATTGAAAATGACCTTTAGATAGTATTTTTAGCAAATAATTAAATTCAACGATCTGTGCAAAAAACTTTAAAGGTGGTGATGGGGACCCTGATATTTTAAAAAAATCGCAAGTCCCTCAAGTTACTAGGGTCATACTGACAATGCCTCACCTTTGACCTCCTCTAGCTCGCTTATATTATCAGCTTTAAGTTTAATAAATCATCCAAATGACTGAACACGTAGTATGCTTCATGAAATTAGTTTTTTGTGACTAGAAACATTGATGAAACAGTGAAGAAATCACAGATAGTTGATGACCAATTAAAATTCAGTCTTATTCATCAATCTTGTGAACCTAACTTAAAATTCGACTTTTTACTTCGTTATTCTAAATCCCTCACTGTGAATTATTCGAAACATAATAACCTGTAACTTTTCAACCGAGTCGGTTTCAAACGGACCCAGTTGTCCAAAATATTTATTTCTATTCGAAGAATTCACCACGAAACGTCATTCCTACCTTGAATCATTATGTCAAATGAAATTGAGAGTCGTTTTACTTTCAATAATAATTTGCTGACCATTGAGTCTGTTTTAAAATACTTATGTACTACTGGAGATAAAAAAATTAATTTCATGAATCATAGTACACGTTCAGTCCATTTAGATGATTTCTTTAACTAAAAGCTGAAAAAATTTGTTGTATTATGCAATGAGGGTAGTTTTCAGGGCCTCAGTGTGGGTGCGATTCCCCCTTAATTTTGTTGCTTGACGACCTACCGTTAAAAAGTCCGAGACTTTACACGCGTTTCCCGACAGCAACGAAAAAGGGTCGGCATCTCTCTTTTTGCTGAATTTTTCACGGGTGCTAAATCGATAAGTTCATGGGTGATGAGTGCCAAGTGGGCGGTAATTGGGGTACCAATTGTAAGAATTGTTGGGTGTTGGGTGGTAGATAGTCGCTTTTTGGGTTCCAAGTGGATGGTTTGTGGGTGATGGTGCCAAAAAGACGCAAATTGGGTGGTAAAACGAAGACCCCATACCTTGTTCCGTGAACTTGAAGCGGCAAAAGACTAAGGAATATGAAGTATTTCCATCAGAATTGCACTCATTTGGATGCGAAGCCTTCAATGTAACTTAACTGCGCTTCACTTACGCTCGCTTTCGTCACATTGCATTGCTCAACTTGGCTACATCTGGCTTCTTTGCAGCAGCTCTTCTGCCGGGATCGACACAAGCAAGCAATTAGGTGGATTCGGTTTCCTCAACACAGGCATAACGTGAAATCCCACTTACGACTTGCGGTACTCCTGGTGGTTTCGTATAGCTTCCTCGATCAACCTTCTTATTGCAAGGTTGGTCCTGCAATTCGTCTGACAGCAATTCGCAGTAGCATGGCCCTCCTAATCCGGGGTTGCTGGAAGTTGGAACACATTCATCGCCAGGTTCCACGCCATCCATAGTTTTTGAGCACGAGCCGTTCACAAAAATCCCGATGTCTGCAAACGTGCAATCTTCATGGTGGGCAGCGTTGGTCTAAAGACAACATTCACGCTCGAAATACGACACGAACTCGACGGAGGAGATCGAGAGACTAAACGAGGATTCTGCAGAGAGAACCAAGGTTGCTAGACTAGCTCACTAGATAAGGTTGCGTCAAATGAACGCTTTCGAAGGAAAAGGTCATTTCTGCGAGCGTTGTGGAATTCCTCCATTCATAGGAGCGAGGTACACGGAGTTTTTGACACACCCAGAAAGGTGACTTTGCATTGTGGAGGATGTCAGCTACGCCAACTAGCCACACAATCCACTCGATCTCCCAACTGAATGCCTTCAGCAAAAGAATGACATTCCACACAGAAACATTTACACCCACCGACAATCTACTCTCTTTTACTCCCACGCATTTAATTTAGACCCCAACACAAATTAATTAATGCCCAATCGAGTATTAATTAATGACGGAGACGCAGAAGAAGGAAGATGATTCCAGTAGCCGCCCACTTTCCCCCTCCTCCCAGTCTGCCCCCACTTGACCTCTCTCCCTTCAGAATCTTCAGAATTTAGACTCCACAGATTCCACACAATTAATTAATTAATAGCCAATTAAAGAAGGAGAAGCAGAATACGAAGATCATCACAGCCTCTGCCCTTCGAACCCCACTGGACTCACTCTTGTCACCCTGCAGAATCTCCAGCTCACAAGCCACTTTCAAATCATCCCACGCATTTAATATCTCCTCGTCCACCTCCGTGACCTCCGCCACTGCGCAGGGAATGCAGACGGCGTGGAACGAACAGACGAGGTCGTCTCCGCAGAATCCCCGCGTCTTGTCCACCTCCGTCAGCCACAACAACTTGTCGGTGTACGTCGTCTCGTTCTTGCGCTCCTCCTTCACCTCCTCCTCCGTCCTCCACCGCCACTCCTCCTTCCCTCCCTCCGCCTTCACCTTCAGCAACCTCCGCACAAGGAACTTCTCAGCCAACGTCAACTTCGGAGCCACGTCACATTTCTCCAGACTCCCAATTGTCGCCGTCTTCTCCAACGTCTCATTCCACCCCAACGCCTCCTCCAACGTCAACACAGCCCCTGGATGTCTAACGTAGACTTCGATCGTCTCCATCTCCTCCGCCTCTTCTTTCCGTGGAATGTTGGTTTCCCACACGGGAGGCTGCAGCTCCCCGGCGCACCGTTTCCTGTACAACTCATTCCAACTCCCCGTCTTCTCCCCACAATCTTTGCATTGGCCGTCCACACACAGAAACCCGCTGTCCCCACTGCCGTACACAGAATCGCAGAAGATGACGTCATCACCTGCATTCACCACTTCCTCCAGCTCCGGTTCGTAGAATGAGATGCGTCCCCACGCCCACAGCATCACTCCCTTCGTCTGGTGTTTGTAGAAGAGATGCGTGAGGTACGACCAACTGATCGTTTGTTCCACAGACGCACTGCAGCTCTTGTCCGCACTCTCCTTGTCCACAGAACGCTTCTTCACCTTCACAAACGCTTCCACCCACTTCCCATAAGCTTCTAGGGGACTCCCGTACTTCGTTGGCGTTGGTACTATATATTTCTCCCAAGTTAACATGACGTTCAAATTGCAAGCTTCCCAGAAACCCATTCCGAGTTTATCTTCAGGCACTCCGCATTTGGCGCAGACTCCGTCCCACCCACAAACGAGACCTTCTTCGCACGGAACGATTTCCTTGTCAGCTCCCTTCAGCCACTCCAGCTTATCCGCGTAGAACTGCGCATGCGCCTTCAACTCCACCTCAACTTTCTCCTTCGTATTCGTACCATTTTTGTACATCCTCCGCAGGTAACACAGCGACACTATCAACTTTGGAGGAGCGTCACAATCGTCTCCCTCCTTCTCCGCCACTTTCTCCTTCTTCTCCGACAACTTCGCCTCCATCCACGAAATCGCCTCCACTGCGTTTAATTCGCCTGGAGACTCCACCGCAGGTTTCCAAATCCCCGCCAATTCCCGTTTCATCTTGTCAGTCAGTTCTGCTTTGGCTGGTGGCTTGGCGTACTTCCCGTCACAAATCGATTTGAGTGTCGGCTCACTCGCAATGTCTCCGTCATCGCGTCCGCAAAGTTTGCATTTGTTCACCACGCAAACTCGCATCCATCTGAGGTTTTTGGAGGCGCAGACGACGACTTCGTCGAGAGAAGGCAGTTCGGTGAGGGCCTTGAGGGCGTCCGAGTAGAAGACGAGGCGTGGCCACGCGTAGTTCAGAATCCCCGTCTTCTTTTGCTTGTCGAACAACTCGAGTTTCAAGTGAACCCAACTGAGCGTCTGCGCAGGCGTCGCTTTGCACTCCTTCACCTCGTCGTCCTCTCCCACTGCCGTTTTCTCCAGAGTCTCCAATGCTGCTGCCCACTTCTTGTACGTCTCTTGAGGACTCGGGTCTTCGCAGCTGGCCTCGCTGAAGACCCAAAGGACGACGCAGCAAGCGAACAGAACAATCCGAGCCTTCATTCTTACGGCTGCAGTTTACAACACGACTTTAGTAAATAAAGAATTTGTTTCGCTGATTTCGCAGCTGCTGCTCAGAAGGAATTCCTCCAAGAGTTACAAACAAGCGATGACAGACAACCGTGGAAACGATGGGCAACAACTTTGCACGCCTCCCTCGATATCTAAAATTAGCCTTCTCATTCTCCTCCAGTCGGCTGTTTCACCCAATCAGTTGTCTTCGATACAAAAATGGAGTATGTGTGAAACTCTCTTGGCCACTAAATGCAAATGACTTTGGTACAACTTCGGGAGATTCTGTTGGACTGGAGGACGTCTTCACTGCGGCAACTCTGTTGACAGAGGAGATTTGGAATGAAGAGGACGTCGAAAGAAACGGAGTCGTAATTGTCTTCGACCACTTCCATTTAGAAGGAAGGCATCTCATCACGTGGACTCCCAGTGCCGTCGTTAAACTCATTCGACTTTTGAAGGTCGACTGAATCCTGTTCAGTTCTCCAACTACTTCCCACTCCGCACCACCCTCAACCTCCTGTGATGTACTGCTCCTCGTTTTGACCTTATGCAGAGCGCTCGAATACTATTGAATCTAAGCTACAAACATCGAAAAATCCGCAAAGATATGCAAATGTCCACGATAAATTTATTACTTAATGTGGTGTTGGGGCATTATAAGATGTGTGTGTCGTGTACGCGCCTGACTCATCTGTCGAGTGAGTCGTTGCTGAGGAGTGGAGATGTAATAAAGGACGAGCGTGTGTTCCCAAATCCTGTGTATTCTCTCCCGTTGATTTTATCGGTGCTAGC
>JAQGAC010000232.1:0-32777 GCA_034696585.1 Isotomurus maculatus
TGGTAATGGCTGAACTTCGAATTGATGACGACCTAATGCCTCTGAAAAACTTAAGTCGTAAAGATGATGATGGAAATCAAAGCGTCAGTGGTTTTAGCTGCGTCAGTCGATCAACAGCAGCTACAATTGCTCCCGAAGTTATCAAACAAAGACTGAAGAAATCTTTTGAAAAAACAGACAAGAGTAATGCCAAGAAGAGGATAAAGGCGAAAGGAGAAGCCAGTGCAGTCACTCGTCAGAGGAGAGATAATTCTGACAATATTCGTCAGTCAACTGGTATATGGGGCTGGGAATAACGTGCTTGTTTTCGTTAAATTGTTCAAATAAATATTGAAATAAACATTAATATTCTCAGAAATTCATAATTATGCCAATTATGTTGTTTTCCTACTCCAAAATGCACACAAACAAAACAACTATCAGTTATTTTCCAGGCTAGCAATTGGCTGTAAGTTTTAGTATGATTAAAGTTCTTGGAATAGAAATAATTTTTGCTCATCTTGAAACAGTAAAAAGTTCTTCATGGCCATAATTATTGAAACCAATCTCGTAAAATCTAGTTCCAGTCTCATGAAACTATAGAGGCAGCTCCATGTGTGACCATTATTGTGCTTGTTCTCTTTTTATCAAACCGGTTCTTCGTGAATCTGCTACATGCTCATGTAATAAATACAATTTCAGCTAATATATTCTCTCGTCAACCGTATTTTTATTGCAACGCAACAAATAAAATTTTCCAACAGAATATTTGGGTGAGAGCTTGAGCTGCAGTCTCTATCGCGTACATTCAGATTGCGATTATGATGACTGACACCTGACACACGCAACAGGAGCTTCATGATGATTCATATTTTGAGGGGTTGAAAGCTGTAGAACATTCGTCTTTAAACTTCACATTATACCAATCGTATTGCCTCAGGGATGATTACCTAAGAGGCTAACTACGAGGTAGCGAGATGTTAAAATAGGACGTGAAACAGTAAACTTCCAGCAGTACATTTCTAGAAGTGGCTTGGTCAAGATGTTTACCAAACTCATATTTGTGGGCTTATTCTTAACTTGTGTTCAATCTCAGAGCACGAATTTAACATTCATCCTCTCAGCTCAGTAAGTTTACTTTGAAGATGTGTTTGATACTTTATCTTCCACAAACAGATACAACAACAATTTTGACATTCTGCATTTTTGTATTTCAACATCAACAGAAATCTTCCCCCAAAAGGACATGATGATCACACAACGATTGATCCCATCGTTCGCGTCTATCAAACCACTCCTGGGACAACTGAACTGGAATTAGTTGGGAAATCAGAAGCAATTTTTGATGATGTGAACCCTGAATGGGTTAACGTGTTCTGGGTTGAACATAAGAAAGGAAGTTCACAAGTAAGTCTTTTTCCTTAATTTGTTTCATGACTTCATAAGACGAAAAGCAGTCTTTGCTGAGTAGAGATGAGTGAGTACGTGTAATCAGCTTTTCTGAACGAACATCTCCATCTCAAGTTGCCTCAAAAAGTAACTTTTGAGTATGATTTCATTATTGAATTCAAGAGTACTAAATCTAATCGGATTAAGACGTGAGCTTCATTGCCATATAGTTAGCTAAATAGATGTATTAAGCAAAAAAGCTGTTACAGCCGATGACCTAATAATTCGGAGCATAAATAGACAAATGCAAACAGTATCAAAGGATAATGAGATTACATTTTCCACGGAATTTAGTGGAAAATTACTCGGAGTGTATTGTAGTGGCAGGTCAACAGTGAAGCTGTATTAAGTAATATTAATCGTATCAGTCTAAGTAAATGAAAGCAGGAATTAGCGAGCATTAGAGGTTGAGTTCTAAATGAAGAAGTGATGATAAATGCAAATTACGTGAACTGGGAGTCTAAAAAGTTGCATTGATTATTGATAGAAATTAAGATTCGAATTGAAAGATGAAGACATTCTCAGCCAAGCTGATGCTGTTGGTGGAGCAGCAGTGGATCTTGACGATTACGTGGAAAAAGGTGAAAATGTGACTGTCAGCATCAACGGAGTTGAAGGAGCAACTTTGACCATTTCCAAAACAACCCCAATTAAGTTCAAGCTGTCTGCTAAGTAAGTTTCCCTTTCTGTTGTTCTATTTCCTGATTGTTTTATGCCTTTTGTCAGTTACTTATTTACTTATTACTAAAATGTTGTCATCAATCACACCATTAATTTAACACTTTCTACTCGATCGACATCAATCAACATCAAACGCGTAGCGTATTGCAAAATTGCAATCTCTTCAGCCATATAAGCTAATTCAAAATGATTAGATTGCATTTGCATGAATGTATTGTTTTATGAAACTATTTCAACTTTAGGAATCTTCCTAAGAAAGACAAGCCTCCAGCACTTTTCTCAGCTTTCAGTGCTTTCACTAGCGACGAGGGAGAAAGCGATCCGTACGTCAAGTGTTACTTCCGACGTGGAGTGGGAGGACCCGACAAGAAGTATGCAACCACTTCAGTCAAGGACAATACGGTAGATGCTGTTTGGGACGAAGTAATTGAATTCGGAAATTACCAGCCAGGAACTAATCAGGTATTTCTTCGTTATAAAGAAGTATTTTACAGTGCCTGAATGAGAATCTCTGAACTGAATCATCTCTGCTTTGCAGTACTGGCGATTTAAAGTAAAGGACTCTGATTCAACTAGCAAGGACGATGACGTTGGAGAGGTTATATTGGAGATTGATCCATTTGTCAAGGCGAAGGGCTCGAAAGAATTGAAGCTACAGTCAGAGGACGGAGATATTGGGGCAACTTTGACAGTTACTCTCCTCTAATTTTAAAGCTACATATGATTAGTGTGATTTGTGTTATTATTAATACTTAAATATGCAATGATATCATTTAAGAAATAAAACCTCAGCCCAATACTAGGGTAAAAATCAAAATCATAATTCAGCTTTAATTTCAGGACATGTAATAAGTTCCTGTGTATGTACACCACTCATGCAGGACAGATACCTTCATGCACAATAAAACTGTCCCGTAAGAGGACATGAGCTAATTTATTTATGATTTCAGCCTTCACTGGTGTCTGGTGGCTATTTTTATTTCAACCCTAGGAAGATTGGCCGATCTAAAAAACGTGCAGAGAAAGCCTGTGACCTGTAGTCTTCTTAAACGGATTTGTTCACAACTCATGTTAATTAAGTATGTCATTGTCTTCTAATAAAAAATTAATTAAAAACTGTTAAACAAGTAAACTTTACCCAACGTGAGAAATTTTTTTAAAGACCTAAAATACTGAAACTACTACGGTTCATTCACATACACATCATATGCTCCAATAATTATCACGCAATAAGGAATGGTACTGCTTTCACGGACATCACGGACACTATGCGTGTTAGAGACCCAACTATGAACTAATTAGTATAATTTGTGAATTTACTAGGTAGAGAAGTCTTAGGAATGAAATATTTATCTGAACCTTCCTTTCAACCATCCTCAACTTCTTCGCAATCAGCTTTCCTTGTAGGTTTGATTGACATGAGCTACGCAAATCGGATTTGATTAGTAGCGTTTGCCCTTGTATGCACTGCAGTACTTTCGTACGCTTATGGACTCACTCAGTTTGGCTATGGCTCAATAAGATTACCATCTTAAGTTTTCCGAGTGTCTAATAATGTGCAGAACTTCTAAAATGCGGACAGTAAGAAAGGCATATTTTTCCTATGGAGAAAGTGGACGCTGCAGAAGTCCGAGAAAGTCTCTGGTCATATAAAAGCCGACGGAGTCTTATAAAATGGCACATTCGAAGTAGATTTGTAGAGCTAACCACATCAACCCTTCATCGACCCTTCAGCCACGCCCAAATTCTTCAGTAGAAGCTTCTATCTCTCGGAATTGTGATCTATCCGGAGTTTTGTACCTGACACGATGGCAGTCCCTATGGACGCAGTGGCCGAGGCCTTGTACAACCCGTGGGATGTCAGGTCGGGTATCACTCTCAAGGACTACGTTCCTGAAGAAGTTCGAGGCTTCCTGAGGGAACATTGGTGGTCATTTCCTCCACTTTCTCCCATGTACTACTACATCTTCGCCCTCTTGTACCTTGTAGGAGGTAAGCCAATCTTTCCCTAAATTACCTTTGTCTGGTCTTTCACTACTTCTCACTCTACTCCACAGGACTCATTTCTGTTTTTGGAAACATCCTTGTTGTCTTCGTCTTTTTGAAGTATCAAACCCTTCGAACCCCGTCCAACATGCTGGTCATGAATTTGGCTATTAGCGACTTATTGATCATGGGAACTCTCTTCCCTGAGTGCTTCGTTAACTTTGTGATGGGAGGTGTCTGGCAGTTTGGAGAGTACGCTTGCATAATTCATGCGTTTTGTGGTGAGTTGCCACAATAATTGAAGGCTAACTAAATTGTTTGAGAGGCCAAAAGCGGAACTTTGCTTCCACTTTCAGGGGCTCTCTTTGGATACGGTCAGATCGCAACCCTTTGCTTTATTTCCTTGGACCGATACACCGTCATCGTTCGAGGTTTCAACGCAGCGCCTTTAACGTTCTGCCGAGTATTCGTATACATCGTCATCGTATGGCTATGGTCTGTATTCTGGTCCATTGGACCTCTGTTCGGATTCGGCGGATACGCTCTGGACGGAATCTTGGCCTCGTAAGTAATTACTTCAAAATTAATTATGTTGCATGAGAAAATATTCACTTTCCTGTCACGTTTCTTGCATTTGTAGATGCTCTTTTGACTACCTGAACATGGAACCGTTCAATGTTGCATATATTTGGTCCTGTTTCATTATCTGCTATTGTTTCCCACTCCTCATAATTGCTCTGTGCTACTACCAAATCGTGAAGGTAATTTCTCCAAAATTACTACCATTTTAACCAACAATTGCGCACGACAGAACAAAATTAATTATTAAAATCATGTTAGGCTGTCTTCGCTCACGAAAAAGCGCTGAAGGATCAAGCTAAGAAAATGAATGTAGCTTCTCTCAGATCCAACGAAGATTCAGCTAAGCAGTCCGCTGAAATCAGAATCGCAAAGGTGGGTTGTAGTTGGAGAGCTTCTAGGCGTTCTGAACTATAATCGACATTTGTGCTTAGGTGGCTATGATTAACATCTCACTGTGGGTCATCGCATGGACACCTTTTGCAGTTGTAAGTCTTATGGGAGTTATGGGAAATCATGAATTCCTTACGCCCTTGGTAAGCAGCCTTCCAGCTCTGTTCGCCAAGACCTCATGTGTATACAATCCGGTTATCTATGCCATCTCACACCCTAAGTACAGACAGGTATGCTAATCGTATTAACTGCTTATGTTGGATACGTGCATAAAATATAAGAAGTGCAAGGCTTCACTTAGTTGTCATTCAATTGGCAAAAACTTTTGCTGCTTCACTAATCACATAGGGTGGAAAATAATCTAATAATCCTCTTGATTTCTTTTCACATTTTAGTGTCTCCAGAAAGAACTTCCATGGCTGTGCATTAATGAGCCTGTGAAGGCCGACAATCAGTCTACCGCATCAGATGTGACCAAATGTCAAGAAACGGAGGCGTAAACGAAACCACATTTTTCGTGATTTAAGCTGCATTTTTCCTTCCAAATCTGGTGAAACTTACTGAATATGCAATTATGTTCATGTAAATGTTGAAGTTCCTCAGAGACGACTTTTACATACTTCTTTGTCAGTTACCTAAATAGTTGGCATTTCTAGTCTATAGACATGCAATTTGAGCCACTAACTCTTATTTTTGTGTTGAATGCTAACGATTATTATAACAATTTACTTGAATAAACTAGAACGCAATCACCAGATTATTCATCACGGTTACAATATCTATTTATTCCTTAATTTTCTAGACGGAAAATTCCAATAATTAATTACTATTCAACATTACAAAGAAGTTTGTAAAAATTATAAAAATCAAAGAACTGAATGTGCACTGTGCACGTATACCAAATACCAGACATAGAATATTGAATTTGCGGATTAGGTAGAGAAACCATTAAGGCAAGTTAGGTTGCAAAAAGTTGTTTTCCACGATGAACGCGTACTAAGTCGCAGGCAAATAAATCTGAATGGACAAACACCGAGACAAGAGAATTGGTCGAGACAAACGATTCGAACTTAAAAAATAATTTAATATTCACGTTGGAGTGAAACCAGTCCCTATTCCAAATCTGGGATCTCCTCCACTATTAAACATATTCAAAAGCATTTACAAATTACATATTCATAATACATTAAACATGGGATAAGCGTACTCAGGACTTACAATTCCCCATTGCGAGTGCTAGTTAACATCCGCTGTTTATGATTCTTTCCGTTAAAATGTTGATCAGCATGTGCTTGAGAAGTGAGAGAAACACTACATAAATCACAGTAAGCAAAATTGGGCCCTCCGCCGACACTTCCACCACCTACAAAAGAAAAAAATGTTTTAATTTTACAGTTGCCACAAAGGATTTTTGCATCATGCCTTGATTTTTTAGACTTGCCTTCTTTTCTAGGTTTCTTTTTTCTAGGATTGGCAAGAGCTGCTCTGTAAGCTGGAATAAACTCAGGAATTGGGATCTCTTCCTGCTGCTGAACTAATTGCTGGGCAGGTCGTTTTCTTTGCTGGTTAAATGGAGGTTGAGAGAATCCTGCATTATTGGCACCTGGCGGGGGAATTTGCTGTGCGAAGTTTTGCTGTGCGAATGACGGTCTTTCTGATCTAAAGCCACCGGCAGGTCCAGGCCTTCTAGGATTGAATTGATTATTGGAACCAGCAGGTCTTATAATTCCGTTTAGTTTCTGTACATTCGCTCCGTTGTTCATTGGAGGTTTGCTAGCACGCTGGGGGTTACTCTGCAGCCACACCTCCTCTGCTTTTTTATGTCTTTTTCCTTTATAGTGATCTCTTGCGACGACAGGTGAACTCAACTGTTTTACGACAAAAAATCGTGAAGTAATAAAAACATTTTTTAAGCAAATATTAGTATTGAGTTGTTCGATAAAAATCTTACCGTTAATTTACACAACTTGCAGTAAAGAGGTTGAAGCATATCTCTTAAAGCTTGAGGCATATTAGGATCCAAGATGTCCTTATAGAACAACTTATCCATTATTGATTTGCTCTCCTCCGTTTGAGTCTTCACAGTTTCAGTCATTTTCTTAAGGTCATCGTCGTTGATAATCACCGGCACGAAAGGTAGATCCGATTTTTCCTTTTCAAAAGACTGACCACATTGAGATGCGCTTTGTTCTAGAGATTGGGCGAGTTCCACACTCATGTAGGGAAACATCGGAGGCAGTGGGGGTGGGGCGAGGGGAGGATACCCAGAGGAGGGGTAACCAGTGACTAAGGAAGACTCTGCTGCACTTGAAGGAGGTTGGGGAGGTTGTTGTGTTAGCTCAGATTCAGTGCCCGGAGGAACCACCGAGCTGACATGTGGCGGCGGGGGAAGTGGGGATCGTTGTTGGACAGTACCTGGAGGAGCCAAAGCCAAAGTATTCGGGTCAAGAATTTCTCCTGCAACAAAATTTAACATGCCAGGTGGCCTCGGAGGTCGCGGGGGCGGAGGAGGTGGAGGATACATCTGCGGCTGGTAATTGTAGAAATGTGAAGCTCCTGAACAAACACACAATTGATCTCACTGCTCATACCGTTAACAAGTTCACAGAATAATGAAGTCATACCTGCAGAGGCCACAGGTCTTCCGGGTCTCACAGGTCGTCCAGAATCAGCATTATAGTTGTATGGAGTCCCTTGATTATTTTGAGAGTAAGGAAAGCGCTGTGGGGGTCGATTTGTGCCCATCATCCTTCAATTCCTTTATCTTATCTTCCAGCAGCCTTCCGATTCCCTTCTTCAAGGGCTACAGGTTAATCAGCTGAGTATTTTGAACTTATATTCAATTGGCTGTTCCGCAACAACACAGCTATTCAAACTTAAGTCATTTAGTCCTTTTACACTAAAGTATCCCCAATCCCCATTCTTAACTTTGAAACACAGGATAATACAATTGAGAATAGATTTCAACACAAGAATAGAATAAAATCATTGATTTACTTCTTGATGATTTGAGTCTGAGTTACAGATCTGAGCTGAATACCTTCCTTAGCTTCAAAAATTCTAGTTCCCCAATTCCCAGCCGAGCAGAGCTCAGAGACATCGATCGAAATGATCTCGTTGCATCAGAATTTTTGTCTCAAGTTTGCTTCACACCATGATTTTATCGAAAACTCCTCTTATTTCCTACCAAAGTTCCTCTTTCATCTTGTTTTATCCATAGCTCTATTAAATTACATGATAGTTTCCTTTAGTCGCTTGAGCTTCAAATACAGTAATTGAACTGACGTTGAACGAAATCTAAGAGTAGTCAGAGTACTGTTGACTGTTGCATGTCTTAATTTGAATATTAAATAGATTTTCAGGAAGTATGAAATGCATTAGAGATATCAATGGCAATAAGTTTATGCTGCAATTATGCAGGGCTTGCACTGCGAAAGCTGAATGAAGGTAATAGCAGGAGATTAGCATGGCTGGAGTGCTAGAGTGATGCATTGCAGCTTGAAAATCAGTGTAACTTGACACTTGAATTGGCCATTTACAGCACTTACAATGCAGATAACTTGAGGTGAGAACTTTCTTATGAACTAAAACTATGAGTTGTTTTTAGCATGTCAAGTCACAAGTAGCTCCGCTTTCATTCATCAGAAATTTTGATTAATTTTTTAGCTAGCTTGGAGTTCACCGCAGAGTCAGAGACATACAGTTCTAAATCAGTAAAGACGTTCTCCTACTCCTGCAACTAGTGCAACCTGTGTCTGACGTGGCATATTTCTAAATTAAAGTTTCACATCTGAATATAATCAATTTTAAGAACAGAACATGGCTCACAACGCCAATAATAACTATTACAATTCGCCTACTCCATATGGTCCGTACGCGGTCATGCCTGGCAGCAGTGTCCCGATATTGGGCAGTGTACCAAATGTTCCCAGAATGTCACTCATGCAGGGGCAGCAGATGGGGACCCCTCAAACACATCCATGGCCTTATCAGCAGCAATATCAACCGAAGCCCCCTGAGATGCAGCCTTGGGGTCATCAGCAAAACTTAGGGCCGTCGACATCCACATTTCAGCCCAACCGAAGTATTGTGCCACATTATGGGAATTCCGGTAATATGGGTCCTCCTGTACTTCCTGTACAGTCGACAATGGGAATAGGACCGTATCCTGCAATGAATCTTCCACAGTACATTCCAACTCCAGTCATGCAAAATCCTTTTCAGGTAACTCGTGCCACTGGATATGACGCTTCTTCCATTACCCCTTCAACTCGCACGGGTAATAAAAGCACTACTAATTGCTACAGTTAAACTGTTGCATGTTGTCTACTCATACAGCATTACATGTTGTTTATACAGTTTCCGAGTATGATGAAGACTTTTCGGAGAAACTCATTTCGTACGCTCGATTCAATCGAAATACGAACTTGATGAAAGACATTCTTTCTGAAGTAATGATCCCTGAAGTCAGCCAAGTTGTGACCACAACGCGACTAGAAAACCTTAAGATACAAGTGAGGGCCATCGAGGAACACACAGTGAGTATCTTTTTACTTCAATAATGCGAATCATTAGAGAAGTTTCACAGATTCTTATGCACTGGTAGGCAAAGATGCAGAAAGAAATAGCAGAAATGTCCGAAAGGTACAGAAAAAAAAGAGAGGAATTTGTCGAGTCCAATGAGAGGTTCCATGCAGAATACCCTCGTGAGTGCAAAAGGAAAACATTCACTCAAAGGTCGTTGGAAAGAATCGAAGCCAAATGGTACCATCGCTTCAAGTCGGAGAATCCCCGAAATTGGGGAAGATATCTTGTGGAACCCGGTCCAATTCCAAAAGCTGCTATTTTCATTAAGCCAACTTTTCATTTGGATTATCCTGGTAAGTACAAAGTGAATGCAACGGTTCCTTAAAGAATTACTAAATAACCATGTGCTTTTTTTAAAGTGGAAGAGAAGAAGCCAATTGCAATTAAACCGGAGCAACCACCACCTCCTGCCCCTTCCTCAACTCCCGAAATAGACTGCGGGGTTCACTCTTCCTCGTATGAAACTGTAGGACCAGAACTAATAGAAGGATCTTCTTTAATGGATCAAAAGGATGCAGCTTATTCAGCGTCATCTTCTCAGATTAACTCAGAATTTGAGCAAGAGCTTTCAAATCAAACTGACAATGAAATGAACTTTAAGGACTCGCATAAGAACCCCTTGTGTGGTAAAGATCTGCTAATCTCGGGAAGTGAGAATTATCTGCGAGCTCTACTGAACAGGTAAGGCGAAACTAAATTCGTGTGTAATAGCTGTAAGAATAATATGAGATTGCACTGCATCAAGTTCGTGGGATTCATGTCTCCTATCCTACTCCCATTAGGGGATCTAGTAATTCACCTGTGCTACGTTTAATCAAGGCTATCCCTCTCCTTGATAAAAAATCAATGAAGATAACATTCATAAGGTTCTTCGAATCCTACAATTAAATTAAGTACTTACACCTAATTACAATTTACTCCATCGACTTATGTAGATAAAACAATAATTATCCTTTCAATAAAATGCTAGGCTTACGTTGTACGTGGGTTCGTTTGAGATTAAGCTTTTAGTAGTCCTTCTCCTTTAGCCGACTTCGTCTACTTATTTGAGATATTTCTATAAGCTTTTGATTTTCTTGATTTCTTTGTATACGACCGATGTTTGAACTGGAACAAAATAAAACGATGAGTTTCCAGATCTTAATAATACATTGAATATCCAAAAATACCTTACTTGAATAATAAACATACCATACGGGTCAAATCGAACTTGTTCAATCTTATCAGCGATTCGCTCACGCTTCACGGGGACTTTATGCTTCGAAACCGTACTCTCCAGCAGAACGAGGACGTGCCTGAATTAATGACACAACATTCTTCATCAGTCTTTAGGACAATACAACTCCGACTCAGTACAACAAAATACTTACTTTGACTTGACCTTCTTGAAGAGAATATTCGTCAGGAACATTTCTCAGAGGGCGAAAAACACACACGGAATAAACATACACAGTAATACACACACTGTCACTTCCTGGAACCGACGCGAAGATATTTCTGAGAGTTGTTAGGCGTCGACTCTTCGACATCGACGACTGACGAACAGCAATTTCAGAATTTTTAGAGACGTTTGCAAGCAGAAGCCTAGACTGTGGGCAAGGAGCGTCGGGAGAAGGTGATGTGATGAGGGTGCGTCAGGATGCCCCGGAAGAGGGGAGGTGGTGGCGGGAACGGAGGTGGTGGGGGGTGAGGAAGTAGGCGGAGTCAGCCATGCCCAAATTAAATTCGGGAGTGGGATCTGCCAAACTCTGAACAGTGTCACTCGAGGTGTTCGAAATGTTCCACAGCCCTTCTGTTGTCCCTGACGGTCACCACCACCGCCACACCCCCCGGAACAACAATGAAGTTCCGAAGAAAGCGCAGGAATCCCGGGAGGTTTAGGTTTAGCAACAATAACAAAAACAAACGAAGCACTACCCCCATTGTCTCCAATCGTTAATCCATCAAATCCATCTTTGTAGTTTCATAAGGGCTCTTGCTCTCGCTGGTTGATTATACTGAGGGATTTAAGGGTAGGCTGGTCTAGTAAGTAGGTATTCGAAGTAATTATAGCATTTTAATTAATTCTCGTCTTCCGATAGCAATAATAAGGATTAAAGGATTAGAATTAGAAATGCACTAGCTCGTCGTGTATTGTTACGGAGGGTGGGGTTGAAGATGTCGAAGGTGCAAACGATAAGTGTGATTTCGTTCCTCTCTTTCTGCTTCATCGTGGGATGTCTCGTCTTCGCAAGAGGATTTTTGCTGAATCGCCAAACGGTGCAGAATAAGACGACACCGTGTCTCAATGCTCCAAAGTCTGTGGCTTATCACAACAGCAATAGAGACGATGGGGGAAAGAACTTCCGGCAGGACACGTATGGGGAGAATCCCTTTAAGAAGGGGGCAATGCAAGCAAATTGGTGCAATGGAAGTCCACCCTTCACGAAAGTTATTTTGGTGCTGGTGGACGCTCTTCGGTATGACTTCGTGCAGAGGATGCCTTTCCTCAGAGGAATCGTTCGGGCCAGTTCCAATAGCAGCAAAACTAGTCAGAAAGAAGTAAACTCTGCGTGTCTTTTTAAGTTTGTGGCTGATCCACCCACTACGACGATGCAGAGGCTTAAGGCACTGATGACCGGAACAATGCCGACTTTCATCGATGCTAGTGCCAATTTTAACAGGTAAGAATAAAAAGCATTACTACATTAATAATGCAGAATTAAATAGCTTAATTTGGTGATATAACTTTGGTTTTGCAGTTATGAAATCGAAGAAGATAGTCTAGTTTATCAGTTAGACGCTGCCGGAAAAAAGCTGGCATTTTTGGGGGATGACACATGGCTGAGCTTGTTTCCCGAAAGCTATTTCAAATCACCATTCGTAGAAGCTCATCCGTCATTCAATGCTTGGGATTTGGATACAGTGGATCGGGCTGTGAATAAAAGTCTTCGAGAGATACTCCTTCCGGCCCATAAAGATGAATGGGATGTGCTTATTACTCATTTGTTAGGCGTGGATCATTGTGGACATAGGTAAAAAGAAGGATTATAAATTATTATTGAATTAGAATTACTGCTGCAAGTTAAATAAAATGCGTTTTGTGTTGAAATAGATATGGTCCGAACCACCCTGAGATGATCAGGAAACTCAATGAGTCGGACAAGATCGTCGAACATGTGTTCAATGCGATGACGTCTGACACATTGTTGGTGGTTTTCGGGGACCATGGAATGACGTCAACGGGAGATCATGGAGGGGATTCTCGAGACGAAACTGAAGCAGCAATCGTTTTTCTATCGAAGCAAACGGAAAGACAGAAACAAATCAATCCACCATTCCAGTGTTCGAAGCAGCTCTCCATATCTCAAATAGATTTAGTTCCGACCCTGGCCTCATTAATCGGCATTCCGATTCCATACTCCAATATCGGACAAATAATTCCAGATTTTTTACCAAATAAGTTTTATTCAGATGGCGTGGCAGCCAATGTTGCTCAAGTGCAAAAGTATATCCAAAATTTTCCTCAAATACTTTCGGGATCTGTAGGAATCGAAGATGGAGAAGGAAGTTTAAAGGAGCAATACAGGAAGATTGAAGAGGCCTTTAGGGAATTCCAGTCTAGTCGGAACTCAACCACACGCTTTAAGTTACACACTCTATGTAAAAACTACCTACTAGAAGTCAAGTCAATCGCTGTATCTACCTGGACACAGTTTAATATTCCAATGATTTACACAGGAGTTTTGATATCGTTTTTATCTGTTGTTTCACTTGTGCTCTATCTTGCCGCTGTGCCTAGACTTTTAAACCGCAACACGGCACAACATAGTTACACAGTATTATCGTGGTTGTGGCCATCGTTGTCACACTGGGCGGTTTTGTGGACATTTGTGTATCATCCTACAGCATCGTCTGGTGTACTAGGAATAATTGTATCGACCTTATCTGGTGTAATTATTTTCTTAACAATACTTATGTTCAAAACTGTACAATCGATTTCCAAAAGTTGGAAAAAATCTTGTCCACAATGGTGGAATTATCCACTTCTAATCTTTAAACATCAGGACATATCTGAGTGGTCAGCAGTGGTTGTGTATCTCTTTACGTGCCTTGTTGTGTTCTCAAATAGTTTCGTCATATATGAAGGAACTCTTCTCGGTGCAACTTTAATAATTGTAGTTTTTTTCCGAGTTGTGAATCCTAAGGACATTAGAAGAGACGTAGAAAATATTCTGGACAACGAGAACAATTTTGCAAGTAATAATTCCGTGGAAAGCACCACAAGGGTGCCTACAATAAGAAAAAGAGTGAAGTGCACTTGGTCATGTTTTATTACTTTGGCAGCAGCTATTCGAATCTCAGCGTTGTTCTTTCGATGTAGAGAGGAGCAAGTGATGTGCACTGAGGTAAAAATAAATATTAACTTAAATTTCAATACTTGGAACAATGTCAAATCTTATCCTAATCCATATTTTAATTTATTGTAGGATTTTTTGCTGCACAAACAGCTATCATCTTTACCTGAGGATTGGATGGTCCATAAGTATCTTCGATACGGAATCGCACTGCTCACTTTGGCCGTATTCGTTGTCAGCTTCCGCCATTGGATGCTTTTTCGGAAATGTGTTTTCAGCAAGAAGCCTAGAGCCATCGTAGCAAGATTCATTCCTTCCATGTTGGTCGTGGTTTTAGGAGTATTCTGGGCCTTGCAGGTAATTGAACATTAGATTAGATTAGATTCAGTATTGTAAGCATGAATCACTAATGCACATTTTGTACCACTCAGGGTCTTCCGTACATCAGTTCAAATGCATCGAAAGTTCGCCTACTCATGAATTACCTTCCTCTTTTATACCAGCTCATTACAGTGTCGTCGCTTTTATGTGTGTGGTTGAAACCACTCTGTTGCATTGGAAGTATTAGGAACTATTGGAGTCGTAAGAAAACTTCAATTTCATTTTCTGAGTCGTACACGAATACTTTCACTTCGTCTGAAACAACGCCAAACAGCTCGATTAAAGCTCTTACGAAAAGTGAGAGTCTGACAAAAAAGAAGTCCCCAACCGCGAATAGTAATGGTGTACAGAAGCTTAATGGTTTGTTAAACAGTACCGTATTACCGCCCAAGAATTCTGCGTTCGCTGTTGGAGGGAATGGTAATGAAAAACACCAAAAACTAGATCATCATCATGATACGTTGATATTCAGCGATTGCTCGTCACCTGATACATACTCTTCCAGCGTCCTAACTTTCCTAGTGCTTCTTACTCTGCTGTTCGTTCAAGTTACTAGTACAGGAATAGCACCTGCTGTAGTGTTAGAAATTTTATCAATAGTGTGCTTAGTGGGGATTTACAGATGTTCGCCTAAACACGTTGGTAAGCATGCACAATTTTATCGCATTTTGCTGCTTAGGAGTAACTTTGTTGATTCCTGCTCTCAATCTGAATGTGTCTTTCAGATTCTTGGTCAGCTGCTGTATCGTGGACATTGTTGTCACAATTTTTCTTCTATGCTACCGGGCATCAGCCTTTATTTTCAGCCATTCCATGGGACTCAGCATTCGTTGGAACTGGAGATGGAAATGGATTGACAGCTTCATCGGGATCATGGCTTGTTTGGGCTCGAGCAGGCTTATCAGTGATTGGAAATTTGCACACTTCTCAGATACTTGTGTCCTTCTCTCTACCATTGATTGTTTATTGGAGTATGGAAGGGGGCAGATCAGAAAGCAGAATGGGAAGAAGTGAGGCTAGGAAGGTGTTCTCAATCTGTGGCCGATTTATTGCCTTACACGGCTTGAAGGTATTGCGTGCCAGTTATTAATAGCAGCTAAAAATTGCATGTCATGTCATAAGGATCGTTAAATGATACAATTCAATCTCTTACAGCTATTAATGTGCATGGCGTGTGCTGGTTGGCATCGGAGGCACCTAATGGTATGGAAGATATTTGCCCCGAAGTTCATCTTTGAAGCAATTTCATTCATCGTTACTTCTAGTACTGTTTTGTTATCTATGATTTTTATCAATAGAATATATTATTTTCATCAGCAAGTCGTGTCTAAAACTCTTCTTGATTCTGTTTAAATTAAAGTAAGTTTCGATGACGTATGAAGCTAAGATATATATAGTAAAAAGTATTTAAATTTTTTACTGTACTACTCATCTTTATGTAGTATTTTCGTATTTATCTAATTATTTATTATGTAAAGCCAAAGACAGATGCCTAGTCTTTAATTTTATCCTGCAGTCTAGACAAGTGTGCTTATTTTTGGCAGCATGAAGCGAATCCGGGTATTTTTTGTCGCAACTCTGAAATCCGAGTTTAAATACTCAAATGGTTTCATTCTAACACGAATTTTATCATTTAGATGTACTTTTTCACTAGAACTTATTGTGATTTGAATTCTGTCGTAAATCTATAAGAATGACTTTGTATGAAATTATAGAGCAACGAAATATTCAAGCGTTAAACAATCCTCAAAAATGAGTCTTGTAGAAAAGCAATAAATTGATACATACGATATAACTTTTGTAAGCTTGCAAATTCATGATGTTAATGTAAATATGCCTGAGTAATAAGTAAGTGTAATTTAATTACAATAGCTGTTTACAGGTGACTAGAATGAACTCCAATATAGTTGACACACTTAAGTGAAAGTTCACAAGAACTCAATAGCCGAAGTAGATAATTGAACGAAGATTTACAGATTTAAGATCGCTTACAAAGATAACAAGAAATTATAGCAGATTTTACAAGAATTATAACTACCCAGAAAAGAGTCAAGTGAACATGGAAAACAGTAATTTTGTTGCTGATTTGTCTAAGTCCGCGGAAAGATGTGGAATTATTACTTGCTAGGCTGAACAAGAAGCGCTTTTGCAAGAGCTTCGAAATCGATTGGACTTTCTGTTGTGGTTGATCCTCGGGCCTTTTTGGGTTTTGATTTTTGTTTCTTAGATTTGTGGAGTTTTTTCTTAGTCTGCTTGAGTACGGATTTAAGTTTGTCGAGAAGTTCTTTTTGTTTGTCAAGGCCTGGAGTTGTTTTAGGTGGTGGAGCGACAGTGGTTGGAGGGGGTTCAGGAAAGGATTGACTATTAGGAGGAGTTGTGGATACGTCCTGAAACGGGAAATCAACATTATGTTAATTAGTTCTACTGGTTCAGTTAAACCAAAGAGACTACCTTAAAAGAGGAGAAAGTTATTAAGTTACAGATAGAATTGTCTTCTGCACTCCAAACTTGAAAAGTTTATGCAAAGGGTTTTCCGGTGCCTTGGGAAGGTTAGCTGGTTCCTCTGAATTTATGAGATCTTCGTCATCCTAGAAATCCCATTTCAATTAAAATTATTTTATCGATATTAGACGACGCAAAATCGTTGAAATACTTATGAACCGCATACAGTAGAAGTTTCAGCCGACTCCTCCTCCTCTTCCTCTTCCGTGTCTTGCACTGATCGAGCAGCATTTGACAGCAGCTGCGTGTCAATCTTCTTCTGGAGTAGTTGTTTGGGATCTTCGGTGGTAGTGCTGATCGCAGAGTTCGTGTAGTTAAGAGTGACCCTCGCCAATGCATCAAACAGCTTTGAGATGAACATGGACTTCTTAGCAGCCCAGTATCCCGGGTCTATGAGAGAAGTGTTGGGAGCGACTGTGGGAACCATGTCCCAAAACTCCTGCGGAACAAAATCCAACTTCGATGGCTTGGAGGACGGGGGAGGAGTCATCAGAGCCTGAGGTTCTGGAATTCCTGCTGGAGGATCCGGGTAGAGTGCCCGCCTCATGGCACTCACAACTTCCTCTGCGCTGTCAGCATGCGTCTTGTCTACTTCTTGGGAAGATGAGTTATCAACATCCTCCTTGGTATTTCTATGATGGCTCTTTCGGTTCTTTCCATTCTTACGTGAATTAGAGGATCTAGCAACCATTACTGTAGGTTTAGACTTGTTACAATTCTCCAAAACTTGCTGTAGGAGTGCCTTGAATTGAACTGGGGTAAGTTGTTCCAATAGAGGAAGTATCATCGGGTTTTCTGTGGGGAGAACTCCTGGAGCAGGAGGAGACACCATCGGATAAGGAGATCCCGTTGGAACAGCTCCAGGGTACAAGTAGTTAGCGAATTGAGAAGGTATCGGGTAAGGAGACATTGTGGGTGGAGCAGATGTAGCGGCTGGACCACCTGGCACAGACACGTTGTTAGCTGCCAGCCAAGTGATCAGTTGTGCTTGAATGTCGGGAGGACCTCGAAGAAGAATCCCTTCGATTTCCGCCTTAAATGGAGACAGCTTCTCTGGAATGACAATCGGTGAAGTGACTCCGGGTGGTGGATAAGGAAGATAAACAGCATGGACAGTTTGGATGGAGGAAATGACTGGAGGTTCAACAGGACCCAACGGCGCTGACTGGAGAGGAGGCAGTGGGATGTTATTCGCCTTCAGCCAATTCTCTACTTCAGCCTTCTTTTCTTCAGGGAGTGTGGGAAGGACTTCCTGAATCGCAGCCAAAAACGGAGTCAGCGGGCCAGTTGGAATTAGAGACGGAGTAGGTGGTACGGTGACTGCTGCTGAAGATTGAGCCGCTGAGGATGGACTGGTGACTTCAAAAGCTGATGGTAAAACTGGAAGGGTAATGTTGTTGGCAACGAGCCATGAAGCTATCTGCAACTTCTTCTCTGCTGGAGCTGTGGGGTACAATGCTTCTACTGTGTTGACAACAGCAGGTGGAATTCGAGGAGCTATTCCAGTTGGAGGAACCACCGGTGCAACTGGTCCAGCAAAAGCCGAAGGAAGATGGCCAGTTGGAGGAGTTGCGTTGTTTTTCACCATCCACTCTGCAATCTGCAACTTCTGTACTGGAGGAAGACTTGGATAAGCAGCATTCACGGCGTCCACGACGGAAGGAGGAATGGGAGGAATGGATGCGAGAGATGGGAGAACTGGAGATGCTAATGGAACAGCAGTGTCAGCTGGCTGAGGAGAAAGTCGAGGAATCGCAGAAGGAGTTGGCGTTGGAGGCGCAGTGAAACTGACATTGTTGGCTGCAATCCAAGAAGCGATTTCCAACTGTTTTTCAGGGAGAAGGGTGGGATACAAGGTTTCTACTGCTTCCATAACGGAAGGAGGAATGGAAGTTTGTAGAGGTGGTGTCGATTCAGGAGGAGTTGGAGAAAGCGTAGGAAGGCTAAGGTTACTGGACACAATCCACGAAGCAATCGCCAGTTTCTGCTCTGGTTCAGCAGAAGGGTACAAAGCGTTTACTGCTGCCACCACTGAAGGAGGAATGGGAGCAGGAGAACCTGGTGGAGCTGAAGTTGGACTCAAAGTGGGTGGAAGTGGGGAGAGCGGAGGAGATGGACTAATAATATTGGGCGGAACTGGAGGAAGTGTTATGTTGTTTGCAACAATCCATGAAGCTATCTGGAGTTTTTTGTCTGCAGGAGCAGTGGGGTACAACAGTTGAATAGTGTTGACTACAGAAGTGGGAATGGGGGGAACTACTTCGCTTGGAAGCGCCGATGGAACTGGTTGAGCAACAGCTGCTGCAGGAGGAGGAAGTCGTGTGGCATTATTCGCCACCACCCACGAGGCAATCTGCAACTTCTGGTCTGGAGGAAGACTTGGATATGCAGCGTTTATTGCGTCAACGACATTTGGAGGAATTGGGCTCCCGACGGCAGGTGGAACAGCTCCTGGCAGTGGACTTGGAATTGTTACATTTTTGGCCACCATCCACGCTGCAACTTTCAGCTTTTCAGCAGGAGGAGCCTTTGGAAGTATTTCAGTGGCAGCTGCCAACACACCTGGGGGGATTTCTGAAGGTGCTGGTAGTTTTCCTATCTGAGGAGGATTTTGTGCTGCTGGAGCTGCAGGCTTTTCAAGCTCTTCGATCCATTTTACCAGTTCTGCCATTTTCTTCGTCTCTAAAGGAAAAACTCCCATTTCAGACAGCCAAGCTACGAGGGATTCTTTGTCAACGACAGGAACAGATGTATTTGCAGGGACAGGTGAAATAGCTGTGGTGTTATGTAAATCGACCCACTCCTTCCAAGCAGATTCCAAAATGGAAGCTTTCTTTGTTGGTACCCAAGAGCTGTTCTTCTGCAGGTTGAAAATCTTCTTTGCCCACTTTAAAAGGAGTTTGTCTTCAGCAGCTTCCAGAGGAATGGGAGCGGCGGCTGAAGGACCAGTTGATGTATTTGTGGAAAGAGATGGGACGTTTGGGGCAAAGGGAGACGAATCAGGGATTCCAGGAGAAGCTGGAGCAACCATGGAAGAAGAAGACGCTTCGGGAACTTTTATGCCTAAGGTCTTCAGGTATTCCAGCAGTGCTGGTTCCAAAGCCTCTTCTTCCTCTTCTAGCAAAGCGTCGTTTGAAAGGATTGCAGGAGAGTTGGGAGGAGTTGGAGGAATTGAAGTGCCAGGGACTGTTCCCAAGTATGGGTAGCCTGGATACATTCCATTGCTTGCTGGGAATTGGTAAGGGAAACTTGAGCCGACAGGCTGGCCTGCAACTGGTGGTGTAAGTAAATACGGGTTAAAAGGGAAGAAAGGATTCATTGAAGCTGGTGGACGAGAAAGGAACGGATTCGGAACTTGTGAAGGCAAAATAGATGGAGAAGATAAGGAAGCATTCAGGGTGACTGGTGCTTCAGGAGGAGACTGGTCACTCACAGGAGAACCTTTCTTTTCGACAAGTTGTTCCAGATATTCTTCCATCGTTGCAGGACGCTTGGGAATGCTGGCAGTTGGATCCGACGATGGGTTAGTTGCTGGGGACTCTGCTTTTTGTGATGGTTCGCTGGCAAGAGGAGTAGAAGCGGTAGAGCGGAGTGAGGTCACAGAAGGTACTTTACCTGCAGCAGTGGCTGTTTTCAACTGGGCCCAAGCTGTCCATGGAGCGACTACTGAACTGGCAGCGTTGGGGGCAGGTTGAGAAACAGGTCCCGTGGAAGGAACTGCATATGACGGGGCTTTCAGGCTAGTCCAAGTTGCCCAAGGAGATACTGCAGGGACCTCTCCAGAGATCGACGGTGGAGGTGCTGCAGGCAGAGATGGGATTGATGCAGCTGCAGTTGCCGTTTTCAGTTTGGTCCATTGAGCCCACGGAGCTGATGCTGCGAGTTCCTCTGCAGAAGACACAGGTGGTGAAAGTCCGGGCAGAAATGGAAATGGATTCTTCTTCGGCTTCAAAAAGGCAGCTGGGGGAGCCTTCAATTTCATCCATTCTGACCAGGGCGAAACCAGATTCCCAGATGGATCCACGATGTCTCCTGCACTTGAATCTTTAGAAGCTGACGACGAAGACGCATCCAACTGCGACTGATCTGTCTGAGATGAGCCATTGTCAATGGAGTCTAGCGGAGAGCCTGCAATGCCACCCAATTCTGCGTTTTAAAAAACGATCTTGATAGCAAACCTCACCAATTAATTAATATGAATTTGATAAAAAACGCTGATGGGAACTCTTACTTCTTGCTTGACTACTGAAGGAGAAGAGTAGAAGGATAGTTACTCCGATGTAGAAGTTCATGGCTGCTACTTCCTCACTGATTCAGTGTTCTCCAGCAGACTAAAATATCTTCACCTCATTGAAATGGAAAGCTGCATAAGATTTCTAACGAGATTTCGACAGAAATCAACTGCGCTTAACTAGTTTCAGTTTTGAATGCTGGAGTTAAAGTTACATTGGAACATTTGTGAGGAGCAGGAGATCATAGTGTGATGTGTCTTGATATTTAACATAGTGGGTGTTTAACAGTTGGTTGACATATGGCAAAGGATTAACTCGACATTTCATTCTTTATTATAATATCAGTATCTACCTCGAATCTGACGCAGCATATCTGAGCTTATGAAATCATGATTCTTCACTCCACGTACACCCTACGAACATTCTTTAGTACAAAATTTTATGCAGAAGATACCTTTATTTAAGGGGCTTCGGGATGTTAAATAATCAATGGAATGGTTAATATGGTAAGAATTATTAATTACCCAATATAACATGAAATGCCGAGCCGATTAAAAGATTGGTTTGTCAAATGCAGATGTCAATCTTTTCATTCGTACTACTGCAATTAATGACATCATCCAGTCAAGCACATCATCTCAATCATTCTGTAAATAAATTAAATAAAGTTGGATACCGACAATGACGGATTAAGGAAAGAGAAACCGAATGAAGGCAAAACAAAAGTATCAGTTGGTTTGTTACAGTAATTGATAGCATTAATTCAAAGAGCTGCTGAAACATAATAATAATATAAATGAACACTTGTTGCCACACCCTAATAAAAAAATGTCGGACACTTGGCTCATCTTCGTTCTTCGTTGGATCCTCGTCCATCAGTTCCTAAGTTAAGTCCCTACCTTTGTGTGGTCCTCAAAATTCGCAATGACGATGCCTGTGCCATTTCAATCAATCATCAACAATCTTACGACAAAAAATCCAGTTTAGTGCTACACGGCAGCTGAAAATACCTTAAGGAATTTTGAAGCAGTATCTTTACATGAGGTAAGTTGATCAACAGTTGCTTAATTTCTTAATTTATTGCGTACTAAAATAAATTCACACTAACAAATTATTATTATTTTCGACTTATCGTGTTCGCATGTGAGTCTGAAAACTGTGGAGTGAATAAGTTCCTCATAAGAATTAAGTATTCAATCCTGACTTCCATTTATTATTAAGTCGAGGAATTATTAACAATTATCAAAATTTTGTGCAGTATCAAATGTTTTCGACGTAGAAGACGGGTAAATTATTCCTTCTGCTTGCTTTCTAACTTTTTCATCATCACCCACAAATTTCCTCATTTGATCAGCAAGCCATTGTTCAGATACATTTTTTCCTTGAAAAAAACCGTTCTTTTTACAGGCTGCATTCAAATCACGAAAGCTAAAAACCCCGTACGCTAATGACGTTGTATCACTTAATTCGTCAAACATATTTTCCAAGTATGGATTAACATTTTTCAGAAAAGAATTTAGCTCAGATCGCGTTAGCTTCACTCCCGCTGCCTTGCATTCGTCATTTAGCATTTTCTTCGATACTGTTTTGCTATTCAGCCAATTCTTGCAGTCACCTTTCCATCGCGGACAACTGCTGGAACAAGGAGGGGGTCCACACTTAAGTCCTTTGCAGTTCCTATTGAGTTTACTTCCGGGTTTTCGTATGTGTGTCCCCAGTTGCTTCTTTGGCATCGTAGACGTTTCTCTGACTTGTACACTAACTGGGGCCGGGATATTAATATTTAGTTGAATGGACTTATTAACTCTCTTAGCTTTTGTCTGTGAGCTTGATGGCGTTGGTGCAAGGCCTGCTGAGGTACTTGACGATTTTTGTAAAGACTTCTTCAGTTTATCAAACGTACGTTCTACTTTAGTACGAGGCTTTTTAATTAATTGTGCAGACTTGGTTGTAGACTTGACGCCACCATTCACTAACTTGCTTGATTTCTTAGAGCTAACGGCGTCGTCCAACATCGAAGCTGCAGATTTGTCAGGATCAGGATGTAACAAAGTTGCAGTGTTAGATGCAACTTTCTTACTACGACCACGTCTTTCAGTATTTGAACTATCAAGGGGTCCTTGAAGAACATTCGGTGATTTGGTTGATGGGGCTATTTTTCTCTGCTTTTTACAGTATGTCTTAATACCAACATCGTCGTCGAAGATTTTTCTTTTCGAAATGACCAATGGAGTCGACTGCTGATGGGTCGAGTTCCCAGGACCATTCGCGGCACCCAAAACACTCAATTGGTCTTCATTAGAAAGTAAAGCTGGACTGGTAATCAGCAAATTCTTCCTTGCACTTTTTCGAGGCGACAATTGTTTAGGACCAGGACTTATACTTTGCTTAGGAGCCTTAGGAGAAGGGGATGTTCCAACTGAGCTATTTCTTTTATCGGGTTGAGACAATGTCTGTGATGGTTCTTCGTCCTTCTGTAACGAATATCCCTGACTCTCTTGCTGAGTCCACACTTCTGACGCTGAAACAATACTGTACGGATGATGAAACCGACTTGTACTACTCTGACTGTGCTGGCTACAAGGAAGTTGACTCAGCCTTTTAGGAAGCCGTCTACTATATTGCACAGGAACATTCATAGACATAGAGTCGACATCACTGTCGGGTGAAGAAACAGCCTGATCGATGAAAGTCCTTAAGCGAACGACACTTTGGTGAAATGGCTTGACTTTCCTCTTGGAAGATGACTCGGGCATTCTTATTTTGCTTGCTTTCTTCCTTCGCTTTCTCGATTTTTGAGATAACTCCTGAGTCAATACCTCATCTTCATCCGAACTCAAATCCTTTGCAACACTCTTGGCTTCTGGAGATTTCATGATTCTGCTGCGTGGTACAGTGAATAACTACAGGCAATCTAGACAACTATCCTACAAATAGTTAAATAAAATTACAATATAATTCGCAACATTGGAATTAATAATTTGACAGCACAGCCACAATATAAACAAGTTTCAAAACTTACAAACTGTACAAGTCCCAACCACCCAACTTTCTAACGTTTCAAGTATTAATTGACTGTTCTTCAACCAGACTCCTGCTAGCAGCCTGCAGCGGTCCCTCTATTGCAACAGCAGAAGATCAGCAATGAATAGCTTCTAGAATAGCTAGAACCACGTAAAATCAGTCAGATAGTAGTAGTGACGTACTGCAGTTGTCGTCCAAGACACGTCAACGTCAAGATGGTGCTGAATTCATGTTGTTGTTATTGTTGGAATGTGTGTGGGAATATTCCGTTGCGATAAACTTGGCGCCAAAGTGTGGCGGCAGTGAGTTTGTTTGGATTTCACTCGATGAGTTTGAGGAGGAGGCGCCTTCTTCGACTCCCTTCACCCACCCACCACACCTCGCGACCTCCTAATTGCTCCTTCCCACCTCTTCCATCAACTCCTCACTCACTCTCCTCACTCGCAATGATCAACACCAATCGCTAATTGCCTCAGTAAGTGATGAGCTCACACCTCCAAAAGCAATTAACTTGACAGGCTTCCGTACTTGTGGTAAAAGTGAAGGTCAATTGAGTTCCATCCTCATTTTTGTTCATCTTTGTTTCAGGACTTGGACCACTTGGACAGGAGACAGACCAAGTGGGTCGGGGAGTACCTGAGTGGGAGTGACGATGTGCGTCTTGTGCATTTCGACTTGTACATCGTGGAATAATAACAAGGCAGTGTACTACGGTAAAAGTACAACTACAACTGACGGGTGACCTGTTGACTGTTGGCTGTCGTGTGAAGTCGTGGAATTTCTGTGCAATTGGATTTCAGCCTAAGAATTTAAGTAAGTAGTTGGATTTGAACTCCAAGAACGGTTTTGTAAATTGTCAACCCATTTAAGTGATGATAAAGGCCGAATTTGACTCAATACACTTTTGCGGAGCTTGTCTACCGTGTGGGACTAATAGTGTTGACGGTTCCATACATGTCGAAATGAGTTTGAGCGATTCAGTATCCTGAGTTGCTTGCTCGTCGACAAGGAGTCGTCTGGTCACAATTAGTTCCCGGTGGGTGGTGAAGTTATTAGTCGAGGATGATTATTCCTGGTGAAGCTTTGATCTTATCTGATTTTAGGGGTTATCTCGTTTAGAGAGATTGTATGGTGTGTTATCTTGAGTTACTGTTAGAGTTATTGAGTTCATAAAAAATTATTATAATTTTAGGGATAAACTGGTGTCTGTAATTATCGTGGTCGCATGTCGCACTTGAGGTGGGTACGAAATGATAAGAAAAATGGGCTCGTTCAGAAGCTACGTTGGTTTGGAAGAATACGAAATGAAGGTAAATTATTTATTATTAGTCTATTTGAAAAATAAATGTTGAGTTTGTGTACAGAATAAATATTTTTTTATTTATTTTACTGTCCTTCAGCCCACATCAGTAAAGGGGGATGAATCAATTCAGCCTGATTATCTCAATGGAGAGCTTGTGATATTTGAGGCCTTAAATGTGCTAAAGTTCACTTCGTCGTCAAAGAAGAAAGGTTTATCAGGATCTCTGTTCGTCACCAACGGGAGAGTGATATTTGTGACATCGGAGAAAACACTAGTGACTAAAAAAGATGCTATATCGCTGTTGTCAATCAATACCCTTTGGTACTATGAAAACCCTAAAGGTTCTGATGGTGGTAAAAAACATCGTAGGGCTGTTAAACTAGGCCCTAGTTCTTTAAATAACCCTAATCTTATACCATCTGGATCCACCAGAGTTCATGAATTATTAATAGTGTGCTCCAATTTTCGGACTTCGCGATTCAGCTTTAAGTTTTCGCCAATCGACCATGGCTTACGAATTTGTAACGCAATAATCCACCATGCATTCCCTAATCAACTTGAAAGACTGTTTTACTTCGATTTTTCGAAAGTTGCTTCAGCAGACTGGAGAAAGAATATGTCCAAGTCTACTATGAACGTTCCCACCTACTTAGAAAAAGGAGATTGGTTTACGGAACTAAATATTACAAGATCTATCGGATACAGAATATCGAACATTAATGAAGCTTTTCAGCTGTGCGGATCGTAAGTAAATAATTAATGTTGGCACTTAGACTAAACTAACTAACAAATGTTGTTAGTAAGACCTGTTCTGCGGTATGTTTGTTCATAGGCTTCCAGAATGGATCGTTGTTCCATCTGACCTCAATGACGTTAGAGTTACCAGTCTGGCTGAGAAACTAAAAGGTGGACGCCCTCCTCATTGGAGTTGGGGCAATTCCCGTGGTGCGGCGATTTTGAAGATGTCTAAACTCAATAATGAAGCCGACAGGTGCAAAAATAAATCCCACGAATCTAAATGCTTGTTTAATCTGCAGCCAAAATATATAATAATAAATTCTACTTCTTGTTGAATGCAGTTCAGCTGAAAATGCGTTTTTTGAGCTCTTGAGAAAAAACCACGTGAAAAAGATGCCTCCCGAAATTGTCGACGTGGATAAGGTTATTCCGTCGAAAGAACTTCGAACTTCTTTTAATAAGCTTGTTGAGCTAAGCTGTCCTGAATCCAATCATCACTATGAAGAAAACGACCAAAGGTTTTATTCTTTATTGGACCAAACAAAATGGCTCAACTGGATATCAAAAACACTAGAAATAGTCAACTACGCCAGCGAACGGATAGTAGCATATCAAGCTGTAGTAATTTTGCAAGGTACAGCAGAATAATTTACGCTATTACAAGTTTGTTGCGTTCATACAACTTTGTATTTACTGTTACAGAACAAGAATCGAGGGACATATCTTGCCTATGCAGCTCAGTGCTCCAAGTAGTTACCGACGCAAGGTTTAGGACAGTTCAAGGGTTCTTCTCACTGATTCAAAAGGAGTGGATCGCCTTTGGTCATCCGTTCCATTCATCATACATGCATGCCAGTCCAGTTTTACTGTTATTTTTAGACACCGTACATCAGTTGATGCTCCAAAATCCTACCGAATTTGAATTCAACGACAAACTTCTGTGTCATGTATGGGACTCAAGTTTTGACTCTACTCGTGGAACATTTCTTTTTGATACTCCTCAGCAACGCAAAGAAATGGTAAATGACTCCGTTGACTCTGATCTATATTCTAGAGTGTAATTATTGTGCTAATCAAATATTTAACATCATAATATTATTTTGTAATGAATGGCAGGACCGATCCAATGAATACACTGCTTGGAGCACCGTATTGAGTCCAGACGAAGAAGTCGACCCATCCGCGTCACGTCTATCTGTACCAGGCGCGATACATGCCAAACTTGCTTCACCGTCACGAGGGTTTGAGTTGCCCCGAAGCCTTACAAATCCATTTCATTCTTTGAAGTCAATCTTAACTCCTTCTTCGGCTGACAAATCCCAATCAGTCACACTTCACTGTTCATCTTGTATGGGTGATCTTGAACTTTGGGATACTTTGTATCTTAATAGAACTCTAGAGACTACCCCGAAAGTTGGTATGCAATTTGATGATCGAGTTAGTAAAAGTTTTTTCATGGCAGATCGGTATTCTAGTTCATCTACACCTACACCAACATCTAAAAGTCCTGACACTGTGGAATCAACCTTCGTCTACCCTCCTCGAAGATTAGAATCCACTTCATCCATTCCTTTACCTGAATCATTAGATAAAATGACGCGTGGTCGGGACAATGTACGGGAATTAAAAGTTGTCGAGTCACTACTCGAGGTGCTCGCTACTACTACGAAATATACACGCAGTATGAATGCTGGTTATCGTTCTGGTCATAGTAAATCAGTAAGTGGTGGAAGTTCCAGTTCGAGTCATTCCTCAAGTCCCAGTGTTGTTTCCAAAGTTGGAGGGAGGTTCAGAAAGAATCCTTTTTCATAATGCCTTTAAACGGTTACCGTACTCAAACCATGCATATTATATTGTTGTATACTGTATTCAGCATAATACTTAAACTTAATTAATTCAACTATCACGCATTTTTGTACACGACCCAACTAACGATTGTTTCTAGTTTAATGTGCATTTATGACTTGATTATTTTGAGGGAACGTCGTCAGTGGCTGCTGAGACTGAAAATGAAGATAATATTTGTCCTTGGTGTAACTGTAACTCAGTAAATTTCCTTCCTGAAGTGTTCTAGAGTCCTTTATTGTCTGTTAACTTTCCTTGAAACGGGTAGAAACATTTTGAAGTATCATACTGACGTAGAAGAGAGGAAAAAAGAATACGTTAATACATCCTTTGAATACTTGATATCATAGCCCTATGAACAATATAAAACAAACAATAATAAATAATGTTATTCTCATATGTACGTACGCACGCTTTACTTGCATACAAAACCGACAGCTGAACAATCTGAAGTCTTTCGATACAAACAGGTTAGTATAAAATGACAACATAAACAAAATAGTTCAGCGACAGAAATATCCAGCGCGCAGAAATGTTCAAAAATAACTAATAAATGTATTATCGTTGACTCATTCTCAATCAGATGCTATGCATATTACAAGTTAGTTACTTGATTCCTCATCGTACGAGAGTAAACAATCCATTACAAACAGTCAATGACAAATACTTTCACATTCGAACTTACATCATTTTTCTGCTAAATAAATCAGGATTAAGTTCATCACAAATTAATAAATTAAACTACACTTATAAGATATTAGATGGACAGCAGATTAATAATTACGTCAAATTCACTAGTAAGCAACAGGAACGTGAGTCACGTTCACTTAAATTGATAAATCGATTCATAGGAAGATACAGGTTAACTCATGTTTACAATAAACCGCAGTGCACAAAGATTTCAGTTCTGGAGAGTTTATGATTTGCATAGTTGATTTTTACGAAAAGTAATTTACCAACTCTAACTGTTATAATGATACACTGTAATAATGATACACTTGGTCAAAACTCACGTCAATTGTGAAGAGTACATAATTATATCTTTCATTAATAGAAGGCCAGACAACGCGATTAAGGCTAATTGTCTTTTGAAATTAATAAAACTGTCCTTCAAGTTATGGTTAGACTTCCGCTTGTTGTGGAAGGGCTAAGAGATGGTTGATTAAGTACGATGTTCGTGGTAGATTCAGCAGGATCGACGTGATCATGATCGTGACATTCATGTCCGTGACAGTGCCCCCCTAACATCATCACATATTACATAATTACATTTCGATACTTGTTTTTAGAACACAGATAGATTAATCTTTGAGTTATTTACCTATTAAAACTTCCACTAAGCACATTGTTGTGAAACCAAGTATGACACAAGCTAATTGAGCTAAACCTTTCCCCGAAAACCTTGCTCGCTCTCTCAGAATCACCTGAAATAGCATCAATTAGCAAAAACTTTCTTCCAAATCAGTTATCTCAATAGTACAAAATAAGATTTATACCTCAAAGAAGGCCACGTATAGAAGAGTACCTCCAGCCAGAGTTTGGAGAACCGCTACTAGTGTCGATTCAGTCGCATCATTGGATTCTTGAATCAATTCAGTGATAATGGTTCCAATAGCTATCCCCAACGGTGTCATCAAAGCAAAAAACAACACGTACCGTATTTTGAACGACGTACTAGAATATAAAATACAGGCAGGCAGTTTTAATAATTTACAGTCATTTAACGAATCTAATTCATAACAGTTGAATCAAATGACAAAAAACTCTACCTGGACGATGTGGTAACTAAAGTACAAGGAGACGATGATGCATTTCGAACTTCCATACCAAGACAAAAGGCAATGACAAGTTTGTGAGCCGCTATAGCTCCACACAGGTACCAAACATCCTTCGCATTCCTACCTGTGTCAGTAGATAAATTACCAAAGAATTTTAGGCATGTCTTCCAACAACTAATACAATAATGCTGTGTAGTACTCTTACCCAATCCCACTGACAAACCTTCCAGGCCAGCGTGCACTGACAGCGCTATCAGCCCCACTAGAGATCTCAATTTAGCAACAACTGTCTTTTTACTCTCCTTCTAAACAAATAAGATTTTTTATGTGATATTTAGTTGATTCCTTCCTATGCTACAAATTGTTGTTGACTTACATCGTGATTATTATGACTGTGATTATGATGCGGCGATGATGATGAGACTTTTGGCTCGGATTGTGGATGGAACAACTTGACTTGTTGCAGTCTCAACTGCGTATCCCCTTCAGGAGGAACGTCTGGATTGCGCACATGTCGATTGTGATTCGGGGAGCAGGTATTTGCATTGCCAAAATCTCCTGACCTGCTGGCGTCTTCGGCGAATAAGTACACTGCTGCAGGTTCGTCACATCTGTTTGGAGGAACTTCGTGATGCACATGAACTCCGTGATTATGCCCGTCGCCACTCCCTTCGTCCAAAAGGTTAAATTAGATCTCATAAACTTCTTGCGTTGTTGCCAATTGGCTTACATAGATACTTCACTGATGGTCTTAAATTACACGAGTTTCCGTAATAGTTTCATACCTCCATGCCCCAGCGGAGAATGTAGATCATGACAAACCAGAAAATGTGCGACTTCTTCAATGAAGTACACAATGAAAATGCCCACGCATAAAGACATTTCGGGAGTGAAAGTAATATGCGGCCATGAGTCCCTAGCCTACAAAATCCAATTAAACAACAATTTAAATTTCCTCCCAAACTCTTCCCGTAGTAAATCTATAGATTAATAGATTTTCTTACCTCAGGTAATATATGGACTAGTGATGTAGCGATAAGAATACCACCACCAAACGACAGAATCAGAGAGAGTGCGAATCTAGGAAACGCAGCGAAAACGCGGAATGCCGGAAGAAGGCCACATATAAGTGACCCGGCGAATATTATCGCGACAGAAAAACATTTCGCTAACAGAACCTCAGACATTAAGCTGATCTACTGGAATACGACCCCACACACGTCACAGTTTCACGTCAGCTCTCACTGACCATCTAATCAATTTATCTCACCACACGTTTTTCTGTACGTCACTTCGTTACACTCAGTTATAATATTTCTAATTCTTCATGTCCCGCATGAATAAACTATCCAAATCAACACAACTCTCCCGTCTCCCAGCACCTTAGGAAAACTTCCTCCGGGATGAGATCTATTTCAACGTTTTTCGTAATCCACAAATCCAAGAATCGCTAGTGATCATCCACAAGTGAGCGTCGTCACTCTGCCCTAATAAACAAAACACAACAATAAAGAACGATGAAATGCGCGAATTAACTTGGTAATCAGTGCACAAATAGCAGCAAGTCTGCTCCACATACATGTGCGCTCTTTGTTTGAGCTTGAATTGAATTGAAACCACCACCAACTACCGATACCAACACTACCTCAGGTGTAAACAACTCCCGACGCTAAAATTAATAGAGCTACACTCCCAATGCGTCTACCACCAACGTAACCATCAGCAGAAGGTGCAACAGAAAGGAAGACAAAAGTATTTTCGAAATGCGTACCTCACCTTAGGAAATACTGAGAGTAGGAGGATGAAGAAGGACTTCCACGTAGAGACTGAAGGAGCTCGTTAGATGTAAACACGGAGGAGGAGGAGGATCGAGCGCATGGCTTCAGAAAGTCTCTCTCACTGCATTGTTCGCTGTTGCGCTTATAGCTGCTGTTGGTTCCTTATCGTTCTTTATTACCACTTTCCTTTTCAAAGATAAGAAGGAAGGGTGAAAGGGACTTTGGAGGTGGTGGTGTGTGCCGCAATGCAATTAGCAGAGTGGGAATGAGGAAGGCCAGGTGTGTGTGTGAAGGAGACAACGTGCTATTTTTGTCACAAATCAATGCCGACTGCCACCACCATCCACCAACCACCACCAGCACCGCCTCAACCTCCACTAGAAATAATATGACTGCTGACGACTTCTGCCTGGACAGCAGTGATGATGGCATGACGTGCATGGAGAAAGTTTCCCAATGGCTCAATTACATGGAAGCCAATTACTCATGAGAATGTTCATCGCTTGTTCCTACATTCTTTAGACATAATATTGATCTACATTCTTCTGTAGGGGAAAGAGAAAGTGAGAATAATGAAAGAGTCTGTAGCAGGCCTTAAATCAAATCTCACTTCGTCTTTTGTGATTAGGAGATTGCTTTTTTGTAAGCTGTGCCATGGAGAGACGATGAGGCGTTAGGTCTAAAGATGTAATGATGTCGATAAGGGTTAAGTATGAATAGGAAGGCTAACAATAAGTTTATAGACTACACAGTCTGTTAATTCAATGGACATTGCATGACTATGACTCAGGATTTATCTATTATCCATTTAGGGTTTTTTATTACAAGATGTAAGTACTTCATGCCATATGTAGTACGAACTGAGCAAGCGATTAACGGAACTTGCCAATTACTGGCAACTGGAGATGCAACATTTAGATACAAAATTATAGTATACAAAATCGGGTTAGATCGAGGAGATGTTTATCACTGTCATGCAGTGAACGAAGTTTCTTTGGCTTATTTTCGACTACGATTAGTTGATTTAGTCGATCAAATCGTGTTTCTTTTGGAGTCGGAACATTAAAGCAGAGCAGAGAGATTCCAGTACCAGCAGTTCACAGACTCTTTTACATTCCTGGTACTAACTTAACCCTTGCGTGGCCAACGTATTTGAGGTTGCATTGACGGCCGACGGTGGACAGGCTGTCCATGGGGTTTTTCGC
>JAQGAC010000233.1:0-32757 GCA_034696585.1 Isotomurus maculatus
TACTTTATAGAAGTTTCCATTCCCCACAGGTGAACTTCTACTAGCCCCTAATTGCCATTCACAATCATTATTCGTCTGTTTCTATTGCATCCATAAACAGGTGATCTTATTAGACGTGGACTTCATTTAGGATCGTTAGGGTAAACGTTATTTTGTGATTTAAATTGAAGTACAAATAAAATTATTAGAAAATGACAGCATTTCATTCCTGTTTTCCAATTTGTGCTAAACTAATATAACGCACTAGTAAGTTAGATGGATTTCGCCATTGAAACTGTGCACATTTATAAAATTCTATTTATAAATGACGAGATGACGACTGTAGAAGGTTCCATAATTTGTATTCTTTAAAGTTTAAAAGCTCATTGATTGTCGACTGTTGAATTGCCCAGCTAATTGATGACTAAAGCGAAAGTAAGTGAAGTCTCCAGTACGGAACACATTGGAGACAGACGGTAAAAACGTCGTTCAGTAATCATCTCCCATTATTTCCAAATATTTCGAAGGCTAGGGGAACCTTTTTAAACACTCCCTTTGACAATGTTCAAGAGTAATCATTTCTACCGTGTCGTCTATTATGTAAGTAAATGCCAAAAATTTGAAGTCAATTGTCTGTTTGGAAGGAGTCTGTGTGACTGTGTGACTGTTTCCTTCAACATCCAGTTGTTCATTCATTCACCACTTCAGTCAACAGTTCTGTGCTCCTCTCGCCTCAACTTACCTTCAGTTTGTCACCCCTCAAGGGAAAAGTAGAAAGGGTTACTTACATTCACGTAATTTGTACTCTCGTAAGTTGTAATAAAGAGTCATCTAATCCTGTGTCTGACATTGTTCCATAAAATTAATTTCACCTTTTGTCTCCCTCTCCCTTCTGCTCGTCCACATTCACATATCGTTTTCTTTCGGTCAATCGTTAGCAGAAATGAGCCGCCTGGTTGAGAATTTAACTTCTGAGAAATCTCCTTTCAACCCTTCTCCTCTGTATTAAATAACAAAGGTTGGTCTGTACTGCTGTACAATACCAAAGTCTGTGATCTCAAAAAATTAAGTGTCCTTGAGAAGAAAAGTCACGTCCCCTTATGACCCCTTCATTACCTAAACAAGGCCTTTCATTATTCTAATAATCCACCAGAGAGACACAACAGAAAACTTTTAGTGTGTCTCCTAACTCAATTAACTAAATATATGCTTGTGTCCACCTCCTAAAAAACCTTTCCTCGCTGTATCACCAATTGAAATTCTTAACAGATAAATTCTGACTATTATTACAATCATGGAATTCCTTTCACCACTACCAAATAATCATTTGTAGATTACAAAAAGGTACTTGATTACAATAAAAAGACGTATTTGTAAATAAGAGTCATCGTTCGAGTGAAGTAGAAACGGATCTCTTTTCTGGACTCCTCCAAGGAGGTCTTCCATTTGTTCAAAATGTTAATTGGAACTGCCAATCATCATAATGAACTCATGCAAGCAATGGTAGTTTATATACAGTGTAGAAACACATGTGAGGAATATATCTGTGGTCTCATTCGTTCTCATGTGTGTAATAGTCAGGAGTAGAAGTATGGATTACTCTAATCTACTTGGATTAGGGTAAATCAAGTATAATACGAGACTCACATTACACACAAAGAGTCTCTCCTCGAGTGGCATCCCACATTACATATTAGCGTTTAACTTGTACGGAGATTTCGTGCACAATGTCCGTATTAGTATTTGACATGCATGAAATCTCTTGTAAACATCTCTTGCATTATTTATCGTTTCTTAGCACGATCACCTCCACAAGCAACCACCTTCTCTGCTCACTAATCACCAATTAAAAGATGCTTAATTCATTCTCACATGTACCTTTTAGGCACTCAGCTTACATACAAAAAGCCTTCTTTATACTCCTTTGCAAAAACCTTAATCTTTCTTCCCTTTCGTACTTCTCAGATACTTACAAGGAGAGTCCGATTTTCTCTTCAGCCTTTTTTCAATCTCCAAATCTCCAATGCACATTTCCTACTTGAGACTCAAGAGTAATTGTTCAACAACCAGGGAAGAAATCTTAGTCTGCATTTATCATCGTTAAACTTAATTAATTGCCTTTTGTTTAATATTTTTTCTTGTTGTACGTCAAGTCAAAGCATTAAAGTTACCTTCATAGAATAAGTGAATACTCTTTGCAATCACTAAACTGTATACAACTTTACAAACACACAGGGAACTTTTGGTTGTCCCGTAAATCTTTCCATCGGTCTGGGCTAAGTCTGTAAGTCTGTACGTCTCTGTATTAAAAAGATGTTCACAGATTCCCCTACAGCGAGCAATACAGATCATAACGTACGGAGAAAACAATTTAAAACTAATAAAAATGTCACTTAAGGCCATTAACTTAACTTCAGATATGAGAATCACATTATAATGTAATGCGAATCCCCTGCTGAGGTCTTGCACGAAGTTAAATCTCTAATCGACATGACATGGACCTCTTAGGAAGTAAATAAAATCCACTTCGAATCCGTGTGCATGATGGTCGGTGGTAGGTACTTACAGTAATAAATCTTTGACGAGTCAATGCAATCAATAACTTTGTGAGAGGTTGTTGGTTCTCCTATCACTGTGTGCCTACATTTATACTCAATAGCTTATTTATTAAAACGTGATCAATCAGTCAATAGCCCAGCTAGCGTCAATCGTTTCTACTTCTTCTACTACTGATTCTTTAATTTAATAATTTATGTAATTCTATTCTTCTAATGTATCATTCATCTGGGCTGAAGGACTGTGCAGAGGAGAGGCTTCTCATCAAGCTTATGACTTGTGAATGAGAGATAAATGAAATTCATTTAATCCATCATTCCAGACAAGCCAATATTCCTTAAGGCTTCTCCTTCATCTATTGAGCGCTTTAAGTAGCCTGACATTGTTGTCTTTTCGAAACATTCGAATTCTTCTTGAGAAGGGCCCACTGCAGAGTGAGTCGATATTTGTTAACCCAGTGGGCAGTCTTTGTCGGTATTTCACGGTCCCCTACACCCCACAGTATCCATGTCATTCTCTCTTTAACATGACATTTCACACCCACCATTTAACAATAAGAATGACAACAATTAGCTAAGAGTCTTGCTTTACAAAGTAATTAATTATGCTTCCATTGTCCACACACAGGTTTAAAGATGTGTATGAAATGCTCGAGACGTTTTTTCTTCCTTGTGAACGCTTTCATGGAGAAAATAAATGCATACAACCTACACACACATTGATATACTTACATAATGATACAACGGTTGGTGTCTGGACACGGTGATTATTATTTGTTCTTCTCTGGTTGAAAAACACACAGTGAGAAAAGTTTCTTTTCTCTGTGTGGAGTTATTCACGCAAAGTCATTAGTGTACAGGAGTCAAGTACTATCATAATGTTATTTCATTGTTGGTATTCTATTACGGAACAAAAATGTTCTTCTCATGCAACCTTATTTGTCGTGTTCTCTCCCGTTTACACCGTCAGCAACACATGTGTTGATCGGAGTTGTCTTCGTGGGGCAAAGTAAATACAAATTATCTAATTATAGTTAATTTCATCGTGTCTTTTCTGAGAGGCAGGAGAGGAGCAGCTTGAGAAGGATGAAGGATAAATAAAGGCAGATTTTGAGAAGGAAGAAGGGTGAATTGCCGTCTGATGTGGGAGACTCTGCCGGATGCTTCATTTCATCACGCTATCAATTAGCCATTGGACACACCTCACCACTCACCAACACTTATCGTTGTTCATGCAATTCAGCTAGAAGTCTAGAATCTAAAAGACAGTGTGTATTACTGTGTATCAATGTATTGTAATGATAAGTAAGGCCTCCTGAATCTAATTGACCCACCACCGCTGTAATAATATTGTAATAAGCGTTGATAAATCCTAAATCCCGTCTTTCTTGTGCAGTCTCTAAAGTTTCTGCTTTTCTAGATTCTAGACTACTCTCCCTTCATTATTCCAGTCAACACCTATATCACACACACACAGACTTAATTTGAGGAAACGGATGTGCATCTTTTTTGAAGACGTCGTTCTGATGCTACGGCTATTATTTTTTCTTTTATTGATTACGTCCCAGGACTGAGGCAAAGAATTGAACCTAATGTGATGCATATTAATTCTGTATGGAACGAAGAAAGTTCAATTTATCTTTAGTCTTGAGGTAGGTTCGTAGGTGGAACGGTTGAGCCCACATAAGTTTACTAATTTCACTCATTTTATGAAAAAATACTGACCTACTTAGGAATAAGTTTGATGGGTATTCCATTCTCAGGACGAAGAACCATTTCACCAGCTACACGAAGATCACTTGGCTTTATATTGGTACTCAGTTTGAAGTTCCTCAAGATGATTGCGATCACTACTTTTTCCTCCATCATGGCAAACTTTTGACCTAAGGCGGATTTGAGATAAAGTTAATGACTTAACAGGTGTGTCATGGGCTAGGCACTGTGAGTCAAAAGAGATGAGTTTGACTGATGCGATACTTACCGATACAGTTTCTTGCGCCGGCAGAAAATGGTACAAACGCGAAGGGATCTTTCATGTCGTCTTGGGTGAATCTTTCAGGCTGAAATAATTTTGGATTCGGGAATTTCTTAGGGTCACGGTGGATCTGGTAGATGTTTATTCCGATGGTGAGATCTTTTGGGAGGATCCTTCCATTATCTGTTCAATTTCGGGTGAAATATATAAAGCAGTTACAAATTGCTGCTAGGCTTTCACTTAATTATTTACCGATTTCCAAGTCAGTCGTGAGTTTCCTTTGGATGAAAGGCACGCTTGGGTAAACTCGCAGGGTTTCTTTGATAACACATTCCAAATATTTCATTTGTGTGAGGTCCTTAGAAGTTACTGGTCGAGTCTTGTCATCTCCGAATATTTCTTCCAGTTCTTTCACTGCTTTCTCCTGTGTACATTTTAATTACAATACTCGGCATTATTAGAATTGTCTTTGATAAGATGTAAACAATTTCTTAATTTTAGGGATTTTATATTAACTGTGTAGACTTTACGGTATCGAAGTCATGTGTGTTCGATAAGTGAGATAATGAAATTTATTATTTAATTTAGACAACTAATCGAACGCTGAATTTTTCTTTAGCACAGGCTACCAGATTATTCGTTCATGGGAATGATCGAGTATTCGCTTAATCTGTGCTTTATCTGTGTTATTAATTAATTATTAATTACGTACTTGAACTTCAGGGTAAGCTGCAAGTGCGTAAAGGATGAAAGACATATTGGTAGAAGTTGTGTCATGTCCTTCAAACATGAAAGTGTCTGTTTCTTCACGAATGTCCGTGTCGCTCAATTCGCTTTCTCCCTTTTCCACCTGAACTTCTAACAGCAAATCTAAAAATGCCCTTCGTTTCTTGGCTGTTAAAAAAATCGCATGACTGATTAATTCAATGTGCATGTGCATCTCGTAATCACTCATGTGTGTTTAAAACATACTTTGGAAATAAATGTTTTCTTCTTCCTCCTTTGTAGTTGGTTTAACAGATGCGCTGCTACCTTTAGCCTTTTCCTGTTGTAATTTCTTCTTCTTCTCTTTGATTACTGACTCAGTGAATTCATGAAGTACTTTCATCAACCTGCATTGTCTTCGGTAAGTTGGTGTCAACCTCCAAATTAAGTCAGATTGGTACCAAGGCCTAATCGACCTGTATTGAATGATGGTTCCGAATCTGTAACAAACAGGAATACAATTAGCTGGGCTCTTAATTGCAATTCATTTTGATAATTGTGAAGTAGATTACGAACTCGTATATAGCCTTGATGTACGGACTGTCTATGTGTTCTTGTGCATTTACAGTTTGGCCCATAGCCGTGTCTAACATGTTAATCAACACAAAATCAAACCAGCATTAATTAAAAGCACCTTCGGTTGGCATTAATGAAACTGAACTCTTTGGACTAATTTACCACAAATTATGTCCAAAGCGCATCTAGAAATGTATCCTGACATATCAAGGAATTGTTCGTTGCTGCATTTGGTCTTCAAAACTTTTACTAGGGTGTACGCTTCTTTATTAAAAGTCTGCATAAAGTCTTCTAATATTCTGAAGTGGAAGGCAGGAGTCAACATTTTTCTTCTCTGGGCCCATTTCTGGCCTGATTACGTCAAGAAACATAAAATCAATTAAAGCAGAACTGCAGGAACCGGCGAGCAGAGCGCAATGTAAATAATATGTTTTTTGATTTTTTGAAGCAGTAACCTGTGCTCACAAGAAGTCCATCGCCTAACCAAGGTCTGATGTATTCATAATCAGATCCTTTTGAAATATTAACTTGAGATGTCAACATTTTCTGTCCCAAAACAAATGCAAACACAATAAGGAATATACATTCAGCATTGCCAGCTTAAAATAAGAACGTATACAATACCTCTACAGAGCTTGATTCATTTAAGACAACAGTATTTCCAAATATTGAACCGACTGTATACGCCGATCCAAACTCCTCCGCATACTCACTCAACAATAGGAGCAATCCATATTTGTCCCTTTTTAAAAATTCTGGAATAATGCCAACAATAGGATATTGATGTGGACGAGGAATTTTCTCCAACATTCGGACTGATCTTGACTTATAGAAAAATAGAAAGTAAACTCCAATAGACAGAATTGCCCCCCAAAACAACGCTGCAGATTCCATAATTACTAACTGTATAATACTAGCTCAGAATACTCAACTATCAAAACTCGAGCAAAACTAACCGCAGTTGAGCTTGCTGAATCAACATCAGACTGTTTACAGTTTAACTTCCAGAACCTGGAATACTGATTAAAGCACAATCAATTGAGACTCATGAATTGGATATGGTCAAGTGCAAGCAGTGGCCTTCTATTAGAATAAAAAGTTATCATGCGAGATAAATACACATACGGTCTAAGTTGTGGTCGAGCTTAAACCATAGCTGCAGCACTTAATAAGCTAGTGACCTTCTGTCATTATATAAGAGAGCTGACAACTCAGAGCTCAACTCAAGTCACGAGCACATGAGCAAAATAACCGATTACGCTATCCTATAATCAACCATTGGTGTTTATTTATCCAAATCCAAATAAACGAGGGATGCATAATTATCGTGCATTTATCAATTACATCCTACGGGAAGGTGAGTGATGGAATTAATGCAGCATATGTGTAACATAGTTGCGTGTGTCAGGAGAATATGTGTGTGTGGTGTGTGTTATGTTGTATTTAGCACAGACCTAACATGGTTACGTCTGAAACCCATCATCCACCTTCGATGATTTGGAGTCGAAAGGTTAAAAAGTTAACCCTTTTTCATGAAACTCTTCGAAAAGATGAGAAATATCCGTTGATTAATCTCCGGTCTCGCTCAGTATCTAAAATTGGAGTATCCAATATCAGAGTAGGATATTTATTTCCCAGAGAGTGAATTTATCATTTTGTAACGTATACTCGTGTGCTTGCTGAGGTTCCTCTTGAGTCTGGCTGATTATTAGTGTCATGACATGACCTCTGACACATCTTTCTCGAAAATAAATGGAAAACAAGAAACAGAAACTCTCTACATGTTTGTCAACTCCTGGGGTTCTCTCCAGGAACACTTTCTTTCTTCCTATCCGTCTCTCTCTCTCATCTTCCTTATTTCAAACATTGAGAAGGGTTAAGGTTTTCTTACACAACACATTAATAATTCTAGAATTTAATTAAAGCTAAACTAGAATCAAAATTCTCTATGAAATACACCGCTACTTTCCACACACAACAGTCAACAGTAGAATAAGCAGTTAACAATTTGACATTCAACTGATTCAACAGTTTAGCAAGGCGAGAGCCAAAGAAGACTATAATTAGAATTGTTGCTATTCATGTTAATGATAAACATTTTGGTCACAAACTGCATCATCGCGTTGAATGACTGTGAATGAGATTGAAGAATTGATCAGTCCCCAACACAAAGGCGAACGAATGGGAAAAGATTAACCCAGCACAATTAAATGAATAGACATTTAAAAAGGAATTAATTTTATTTCATTCCACTGGTGAATAGAGACACTGATTGCATACAAATACTTTAAGGAGGATATATCTGATTGAATGGGTAATTGCACTCAGTTCACTTCATAAATTCATCCTCAATACAAACAAACTAATCAATTTGATTTGGAGTCTCCGCAGGGGGAAGGGTTTTTAAATCCAATTCAACGTGTATGTAATATCCTTCCTTACGTCCTTACCTATTCATTCTTTCTCTCTCTCGGTCCATATCATTTTAATTAGTCTAAACTGGTTTAACGTTATTTGAACTCCATTAAGTGCATTTAAATTCAAATCTAATCTCTCTGAAGAAGGTTGATTTGATTTCTAATTGAAAAGTAGAATATAAATGAAGAATTCCAAATGGATATTGAACTTCAAGTGTTCCAACGGTTACGACAGGTTATTAGTAGATATGAGATGAATGATGTGAAAGGTATCGAGGAGACGAGTTGAAGGCAGGCAGGTGTGCTGTCCACTGTTTGTTTTTCCTAAGAAGAAAAACTGACGAACTTCTTAATGAATGGAGACACCAGTGAGCGAATAGAAGGCGTAAGCTGGTTTTAGAAAACGGAGGTGTAATTACAAGACGCTGCCTAAATGAAATTACAAGTAAGACAGTGGCTAAGTAAGCGCTTCCTGTGAACATTTCCCAGAAATCCTCAATGACACAACAGTCTAGTATGGACCCTAATCTTGCTTCTTTTACGGTAAGTCTGTAAGCCTTCCAATCTGCTGTCTCCTGCTGCCAAAACCGTTTCGAAATCACTTCAGGTACGGCTTTTAGCAGTTAAAGCTTACAGGTACAGTTAAGTTAATGGAGAGAAGAAAGAGGTAGTCAATCGCTCTCTGGCTATTATTATTGTGTCTAAATCGGTGAGTCTAAAAAACTGTCATACTGTGTGTGGTAACAATTTGTTTGGTGAAGTAGTTTTGTGTTATGTTACGTAACAGAGGAAGAATCCTTCATCTCGTCGAGATGCCCGAAAAGATGGGGAGTGTATACTTATTGTATATTGTTAGGTTTGTAGTGACAAGCACCGGCAGGCCATTATACCGTCTCGCAACCTTTTGTGAACAATTCTTAATGATCAACCATTTATTCTTTCTTCTTGATTCTTTTTGGCTCATTTAATTTCTTTGAAGTGATCTCTACTCATGGCTTCAATGAATCTACACTCTCTTGGACATGTTGACTTTGGTGGAGGCGTGGCCGAGGAATCACGAAGCACTCATTAGCCTCAAAGCTTTAATGTAATTACCTTACATCGGGCAAGAACAACCATCTCTCATAATAATAAGAAAGCGCAGCCACTTCTTCTACACTGCCTGCTTCTTTTTATGCCATCCCAATGAATGTCAGACTTGATACAAAATTATGCATCATGAACTTCTTAAGCCACAAAGTGTTTAGTATTCGCCATGCAGGTAAGTAATTAGAAGAGTAATTAAATAGAAGAGGTAATTTAAAAAATGACAGAGCTGACGAATGCACAGAATGCAGAGTGGATTAAATAAATAAGAAAACATTCTCAAAAACAATTAGTACTTTTCATTCTTCACGAGAATGGGATTCCCTTGACTTTGATCGTGAATATGAAGGAAGGAGGCAGTAGGAGCAGGAGCAGCACCTTTCAATGTGCATATATAATTCTTCACAGGGCAGGGTTTAACATTGAAGTCTTTTTGGTGAGGAGTCAGCAGACTGCGCTTAGAAGACAACTCAAGAAGAAGAAGACTACCTTAGCACTCACAGTGCACAAGAGTAATTTAATAATCTTGAAAGAAAAGGTTGTAATGGATGGATCATGTTTCCCCTAATCTAATCTCTCTCACTTGTAACTCTAATTCAATCCATTAAGCCTACTCAACGGGCAATCTCACTTGGATCTTAAGTCATTCCAACCCATTCTTGGACATGGTGACTCTTTAATTGTTCTTATCTGTCTCCAGGATGGTTGTCTCGTGCCTTTTAAACAAGTCTCCAGCACTCATTAATTAAGCCATTGCCACAGAACACAGACCATGACATCGTGTATAATGTCCTTGTTGCTTAGCCAAAATCAAACGAACACTAACAATTCTACACACACACACTCAACAGGTCCGGTTGGAAATTGATGGAATTCAAATTACACGAAGGAATAACAAGAGATTGACAATTCAGGTGCAATTTCAATTAGCTACCTATGATTATAAGCCAAGGCTCAAAGTCTCAGAGATCACGAAGATCTTTCCCATTACTCAGGCCATGTTGCAAGGAGCTGCTAATTGAAAACAACTTTTCCTCATCACGATAATGAGTTCATGATCCAAGTTGCTTTTCTAATTAGCTGTCACTACATTCCTCACATAATTATATGCAAAAACCTCGATGAAAACTGACGACCAGTGTGCATGGCAAGTGGATCTGCGGTAGCCCATCTTATCCTCATTTTAAAACGTGAATTGAACTCCTTTTTTAATCTTTTTAATAAGGAGTTCCTGTTTGTTAAACTAAAATTGAAGTAAATTACCCTCGAACCGTAAAAAGACTTGGAGTTGTCGACTTGGAACCTTCGGCTACTCTGGCTGAATGACTTTGTAAGAAATTTCCTCTGACTCAGGAGTTTTCTCCGTGAGTCCAATTGTTCAAAATTAGTTCATGACTTTCGGCCTTTTTTATTTTCGTAAATACACTCAGCTTGATCTTTACTGTCTGAAGATCCTTCTTTCTCTTAACAATATCAACAAAAACAATAGATTCAACCACACTCTTTGTGTTTCCATCATTTCCTTTTTCAAAATAATCTTTTGCGGTTTAACTCTTTTCTTCGTCCTGATTGAAGTCAAAGGGACTATACACAACTACATGCTTAGGAAAAGCACCATCTCCAATAATGGGAAAAATGAAACCCTTCATTACTATTTAGTCTCGGTTGATGATGATCATCATGATGAGAGGCTGATGATGATGGAAGCCTAGTGTAAAATCGGAGTAATGAGTGATGTCGATTAACAATGACGAGAGACGGTGGAAGTTACACAATTTTATATTGAAAAAGACGGTATATTAATAGCCACATGTAGAATCATAAATATGAAGAAGGATACACCATTAAGCCCGAATGCGGGCACTGAGCACATATACACGTTTTGTTGTTACCGTGAATTAAAGACCAAATGTGGTTTCATTGTTAGGTAATGAGGATGATGAGTTGGTGTAAAATAGTTTGATAATTTATTTGATATTGTTGTCCATTGTTGGACTCTCGAGTGTTTGTGTGTCGGCATTAAATGAACCTTTTCTATCAACAGAACTTGCAAAGTCACGATTAGCCAATTACTCTCCATTACAACTTCTCCTTTTTCGGTGTCTATTCCTTTTCTTGTTGGTTTGATAGGCCCTTTAATACACCTTAAATCTTGGGACCATTTTCATATTCTCCTTAGTAGGAGGATGAATGATGTGTGCGTATTGATGGATTGATAGTCTGCATGAATGTTTAATAATACACATCAATTTCACGTAAAAAGACTACAGCTTTTGTGTGTGGAACGAGGAGAATGAGGAACAGTAATGAGAAATTGGAAACGACGGATATGAGATAAGTTTGTGGTTTATGGCTCCTGATTTCCTCTGATGCTAAGTGTAGTAGGAGAGTTAAATCGTAAATAATTGGTGGAGTATATTCAGATTAGTATTGTTTCATTAGTATCTAATTAACCACTCGCATTTAAACATCGTGACATTATTTCCAACATAAAACTCCGATAAGACTTGCCTTTTTTATTGAATTTATAGCTATTTTATTTATGTTTGAGTTCCTCTACACTTCTATAATTTGCGAGTTCCTTTCTTCCATCGCCTAATTATTAAAAACATAAAATTAACAACAATACACCCAACTATGGATAGGATCTACACTACAAACAACAGCACAATGACTTTTCAGAAAGTAGTCTTATCATCGCTGTCTTTAGTAATAATTGACATTAAAATATATCATTACAACAGTTATCGTTTATCATAAGCTAATTGGTCTTCCACTCACTCAATTAAAATTTTTATAGCTCCTGGGAACAACCGGAGTACTAGTGTCATTAAAAGTTCTTCAATCTGACCCGTTACAGATTGATCACTACTTAACACAGCTTATCAGACGAGACACTAATCATTATCCGATTGAGTTATTGGCTGCATCTATCCTATCGCTTACTTTTGGGTTAGGACAAGTAGTTTTCTCGCTTATGTTCTTCGTTGGGGTAAGCCGATATATTTCAATAAATACTTGCGTCTGGATTCCTAGAATCAATTACATGGATGATTGAATGTTTGCAGGAAGCTGGTTGGAGAGGTTGGACTTGGATGAATCTCTCATTATTCCTCGTTTACTCCTTGTCCACTTTTCTGGTCGTGAATAAGAATTACCACGAAGGTGAAAGCATCCATCTTTTCAATGTTTTTCAGGCTTGCTCCACATTTCACACAATTTTATTAATCAACGTTGGTCTCTCCTTTACTTCAATCCTCCATTCTATACTGATGCTACATGTTCAATCGAAATACGGAGGAACTACAAGTAGTAGCCGTTTGTATTTCCGAGACTAGTTTATTTTACAAAAATTCTATACTGTGAATAAAGCTCCAAAATAAATAAGTATACAAGAAATCAAAATCAGTGTCCGATTCTTTTGAAATGATTTTATTTAATTCAACAAGAATACTTAAAAACAAACTGTGAACTATTCAAAATGTCCAGTAATAATAAAACAAACAGAATAAATTAGGCGATGGAAGCTTCAATGGAAGACTTCCTTTTCATGATTCCCTCAATGCTGAACTTATCACAGTTGTTAGCAGTTCGAGGTACGCTGGAATTGGAGTCGTTAGTCGCCGGACTCGGTGTACGTTGTAAAGATTCTCTGAGATCATTATGGGCAGCAATGAGTTTGGATTCTTCCATGAGTCGTTGCTCCATATGCATTGCTTGTTGTGGGTGTAACATACTGAGGAAATGCTGACTGTTTAGGAACGCTGGATGCGACCGTTGAGCTTGAGATTCCGCAGCAGCTAGCGCATGGAGATGCACAGCAAGGAGATTTTGGAACGAAGGATTCGGTGGAAATCCGTGATGATGAGAATGACCAGTTGGAGGAGGAATTGATGGGAAGTTGTATTGTGGGTGGAAAGGAACTCGGCTTTGATGCTGTGGCATCCACGCGTCAGGCTTCTTCATTCCGAGAAAGTACGGAGATGAAGTACTCCCCGCTGCGTTGAACGGGTTGGACGACAAAGATTGCATGGGATTGCCAATTCCAGGGGAGGCATAAGGATGCACAACTTTCTCATTTTTTCTCCACTTTGCCCTTCGGTTTTGAAACCACACCTGTAAGAAAGATTATTATAGAGGTCATTGAATATTTGATAGGCAAACAAATACTTAAGAGTTAAGAGTAACAAGAAATAACGGGCTCGCAATTCCTAAATTAGGAATACAAGATCACCTCAAACTAACGAAGGACCTATTAACGCCAATCTAATTACTTATGTAGCACTATTATGGACACACAGAAATAAGAAACCACACTCTGTCTTTACAGACCACCCTGAAGAACGCAAAAGAACTCTCATTCAAGAGTAGGTTTAATGAGTTTTTTATCCTCTCATATGTGGGATTATGTTAGTTTTAGATTGAATTTAATTGACAAGTGGGCGTTATTTAATTTATTTTTGTGCCTCATCATACACTCGGTCGTTTTCTTTGTGAATAAACCACAATCCACATTTTCCACTTGGAAAAATTAATTAATTTCATGTTCTGCCTAATTGTCTTACTTTAGAAGGAATATCATTAATTCAAGAATAATGTTGCATTGCTCACCTGAATTCTTGCCTCCGTCAGTCCTACTTTCAGGGCTAGCTCCTCTCTGCAATTAAACAAATTGTTTCGTGTGTTCAATGATTCAATGTTTTACATTTTTAAATAGACATTGGGCTAATTACTACAAGAGGAATAGCTCAACAATTATAAACAGGAATTAAGAAGCACATGTAAAACTGTGAAAGGTTGTATTTGCATACCTTGTAAAGATGTCGGGGTAATGTGATCTCGAAAAGGCCTTTTCTAATTCATCAAGCTGAATTGAATTGAAAGTCGTTCGATATCTCCTCTGTTTCCTTTGAATCGGTAGATCGTCAGTTTCAGTAACACTTGTCTCTGAAGATAAGTCTTCATCTTCCTTTCCCGAATCGCCACCAGCAAAATCTTGCTTGCTCAGTCTTCGCGAAGAAGGACTCATTTGATCAGCAGTGTCTAACATTGACTTGGAACTTAAATCAAATGAATCTTCAGACTGTTCAGACTTGTCCGAGATCTTCTGCTGGTATTCAGACTCTAAAAGGATCAGATTAGAAATGAATGAATATCTTAACTTGATCTCTCTTTTCAATCTTTGTGTTTCCTCAGAAAGAGATTAAACTAGAAAAAGTGTAACTAAAGGGAATGCACAAGAAAATCCTATTCCATGGTCTCATAGTTCATCTGATGAGCCATGTAATTAGTCCGAGGTGAGAAAAACATGTAAAATGAGCTAGAAGAATGCAAAGAATTCGAAGAATTCCACTTAATTACCTACTACCACTTGACCACATTATCTTTTGGTGTTAATGAGAAACGTCCCTTTTTAGTTTTAGGAGTCTAGACGTACAAGAAAGAGAGAAGACACCACTTGTCATTATTATTCTTACCTTCTTTGAGATGTCCTTCAGTGTCACTATGAAGTAAATCCCGGATGGAGAACATTGTGCTTTTGACACATCTAGGTTTGTAATTATTGTCCTTTTTCGACACAACTACTTTCGTTAAATCCATGCTATCTTTGGAGGAAATGATCATTTGCTCTTTAGCTTTTGAGATAATCACTTGTGATTTAAGTCTTCTTCATGTAAATATTTGTGAATATTTTGTAAATGTAAGTCACTGGGTATTTGTTTGTATATTTATATATTAAGGACAATATCCTACACACACTTTATTATTATTATTACCATTTGACACTACAAGGAACTTTCCTTGAGAGGAGGTGATCTGGAGAGAAGTCTTGGCATGAATGAGCAGCTACATCTCAGATTACGCCATACGGATGCACAACGAGGATTTTACCTGTCCCAATCCAAAAGTGTTGTTCGCATCCTATAAAAATCTCTCGTAAGGGCAACACACAAAACACAATGTAGAGAGGCAGTGAGGGACTCAACTGTGGTAAAAAGATGTGGTGGTATTAGTGTAAAAGGATGAGATCAATTCTGAGGAAAGCAATCACCACACAGGTGAGTTCGAATGAAGGAGGTGCGTAGGGAGGAAACCGGTCCTCCCCTTTATTTCATACACCAGCCACTCTCAATCATCACCATGTCTTGCATTTATATGTTTGTCTATTTTAATTATTATAGAAATATCTTAATAAATTCTAAGATCAAAATTGCATTGAATTTATTGTTCAGGACTTTACTCATTTCCGTTCGCTAGACTTCCGATTCGTATAAAAGTTCCTTTGATTAAAATTCATTTATTCTTCTTCTTGACAAAACAAAAGCTCTAATGTCTCATGTAATCTTATCCACGTCTAGTAATACACCTACAATTTAAAATAGATCGAGTTTTTGATCATGAAAAATAGAAGCGATCTTAGCAGCTTGGGTGATGATGGAGGGCAACTTGAGACGGAAAGAACGCGCCAACTTAAATCCAATTTCAACTTATTATTTTATTTGTGCAAGTGTCACAGGCGATCTTTAATGAGTAATCAGGCAATTAAAAATGTTGCATTGGTTTGTTATTACCTTTTCATTTTGACAAATGATTTTTGAAGGGTATCGTTTTCAAAATTGATTAACTTTATCTTGATCCACTTTATCGTCACTGTTTCGCTCCGAGTTGATTAAGTGGAGAAGCTGTAGTAGGTAAGTTTGTTTACAATTTTGAGGGGCGTTGGAGCTGGGAGCTTGTGAAATCAAGATTTGGTTTGTTCCTAATAAAATTTTGGAGTGAATTGAAAGATGAAGTTAGTCCTAATTGGTATTCTGTTTTGCTTCAGGTCGAGGAGAGTGGAGGAGCGATGGAAGGCCCAAGTCCAGCTAAACCCCCGAGGGGGAACAAACTTGGGAAAGACACGGGTGTCCTCATGAGAGTTATTAAAACCTTATCAGCTTCAGCGTCCACTGATCACAGAGACAGAGAGAAGTCAAAGTTGGAGAAGGATTTTAGGAAGTCTGATTTGCAACTGGATAATCTTTTGACGCAGCATCAAACGTCCCTCAATGCCGTTCTTACTGTGAGTGACAGGAATGTAGTGAATTTAAAGAGGTCATTTCATTCATTGATATTAATGTCTTTGTTTTGATTTGGGGATTTACAGACGTTCAGCCATGTGTGTGGAGAAGTTACCGGTGCTAAGTCTAGAGTGCGATCAGTTAAAACTGGCCTTCAAAAGTGCAAAATGCTGCTACACTGCCGACGAGAAGAATTGCAACGACTGTGGCTTGAAGGAGTGGAACATAAGCATGCTATGGACTTACTGGATCAAATGTTAGTTGAATTAATCACAATTACTCTCAGATTTCATTAATATTGATTTCTTTCGATCGTTCATTCGTAGAGAGAAGCTTCGATCCGGATCAGATTTGTTCACAAAGCTGCTGAACAGAAAACAATATGTACAAGCTGTAGAAACATTAATGGGGTGTCTGAATGGATGGACAGAAAGTTTGGATCAGATTGAGGGGTTGAAAGAAGTCCATGATGACTTGAATATGAAGAAACAAGTAAGTTGCATTTCAAATCATGAATAATAAATAATAAGTGAATTCTTTACTATTGATGGCGAAGTATATTTATGTATCTTTTGTGAAATCTTTAAAAGTAAATTACACATTTTCAGAAAATGTACGAAACATTGAAAGAAGAACTTTATGGTGTCATTTACTACAAACTGAACACTCCAGCGGCATTTGAGAAACGTCAAGGTTCTGGAGTGTACTCTCCCTTTCAACGATCAAGTTCGGATCGAATGAGCTCAGGACGTAATCGAGGAAATCAATTGAAAGCACGTCGAATATATTTAGATTTTGGAGTTGATGCAAGCAATAAGTGAGACAGCATGAGCATAAATAATTCTTGTGTAAGTATTATTGTTTGTGTTCGGTGAAGTAATTTAGTATGGTTTAATGAATTCTAGGGCCACCGAAAACGCAGAAGCTGATTCTACACTTATAACCATAGTAGACTGTATGGTGTTGCTAAATGATGTACCCAGATTTGTTAAGGTATAGTTTCTTCATCAAATACAAAATTATACAATTTTGCTAAGTCGGTTATTGGAAGTCACAAAAGGATTTTTTTGCAGGACCTGAGGCATCAGATCGAAGAAAAATCTCTCTCTGTTGCAAATTCCTCTTCTCAGCAAATGATAGAATACGGTGATACCAGAGGGATCAACGAAACAGAATCCACTCTGTTTAAGCAGCTAATGCAACTTATTTTCCACCAGTGTCGATGGATTATCCGATGTCACTCCTTAGTTCTACAGCACCTTAGAAAGTCTGTTGGAAAAACGCCTCTTCCAGTAAAAATTCATACGGAAGAATATCTGTGGAGTAAACTGCAAGCAGTGGTAGGTTCTCAGTGTACAATTTATCTTTAGTTTCAATTACTTTATTATTCAGAATTACCAGATTTTCACTATATTGTTTAAATACTAGCTTCAGTCTACCTTGAAGATCTATTTTGATGTAAGTGATTCCAAGTCGGAACATGGAATGACAGAGTTTCGTGATCCGTCGTCAGATATTAATACATATTTCTTGAAACGAAAACCTCAACGAGTAAAGAAGGCACCGCTATTCAAGTTCGAGTATTCATTGCATGGACTAAACATAAATGTTTACGAAAATGGGGTAAGGAGTAAATTTATAATAACTTATTAGTAGACTGATTTTGAAATCGACTCTTCATATCTTTAGAGAAACGCTCATCTTATTTTTCTCTTTATTTCTTTATAACAGATGGAGAATGACACAAACAGTCGCAGTTTAGTTGATCGACATAGGTTCTTAGTGTGCAAACCAAATCCAAGAAATATTATCGTAATTTATGGAGTGGTGCAAGACTTGTGTTCAGAAATCGAGCAATCTGGATCAGATGGGTATGTTTCATTTTCGAAATTAAATACTGTCAAATAATAGAATCAGCTGCATTAAAGTAATTTTAATTTAACAGTCAAAAGTGCGAGCTGAGGAAATTCATGATGAATAACGTTAACCGAGCATTCGTACAACAGTTATACAAGGAAATCTCAGAAGCTGTGGACTCCGCACGAAAAACACCAGACTGTTGGCGCGATTGTGTATCATTGGAAGAGGCAAAGGCTTTAAAATGTGCTCGACCAATTTTGCAGGTAAATTGTTATTACCTTAATAGCCTAAAGCTGTAGTTCCCCCGTGGGAAGGGCTCCAGGTCCCAGAGCTCAACATGTCCCATCCCATCCCAACTCCGCAGGTCCCAATCTCAGCCTCCCTTGGTCCCATCCCATCCCAACTCCCCTGGTCCCAATCTGAGCCTCCCTTGGTCCCACCACTTCAAGACTCTGTCTTCCTGAAATCTGTCTGTCGACTTAATCGACATAAAATTTAAATTCAAATAGAGTGTACATTGCGGATGATAATTTCACTTAAAACATTCAGTTGTTTTATTCAAGATAGTATTATCTATTATCGTGTCTAAAAAACCACAATCAGCTTTTTCCCTCTACTGCTACTATATAGTATTAACATGTTTTTTATTACCCTAGAGCGTTGTACAGATTGGTCGAAGTGTCCAAGAAATCATCACACTGTCGAAAGAGTTACCATCCCATTCAGATCAGCTGATCAAAATTTTGGAACCACTACTTCACTCATACATGGAGGCTTGTCAAAATGCTTACAGTGGAATAGTACAACCTGAGTCAGAGGACAAAGGTGTAATTTCTGCTACGTGGATCCGAGATGAAGATATTCAGCGGCTATTGAAATCCCTTCCTAATTGGCAGAAGCTACTTAAAACCAAAGAAAAGAGCTTAAAATCGGCGGAAAGTATTGACGAAAGTCCGGAAGATGTTCGTAGCCAAAACCTCCGAGAGTCGGACTTACTAACGGGAATCTTTAATGGCAAAACAGTCCAAAAGCACGAAATACTTACTGATACCAAGCAAATTGAACAGCTCGCTCACCTTCAAGAAAGTTTGGAATGGTTTTCACTGACAGTAACGAACGTTGCTGCTGCTTTAGGAAAAGATGCTGAAAGGAACAATCAGTTGAAAGAACATGTGAAGACAATTTATGAAATGGTGGCCTCTTTCCAAAAACTGTCAGACGTTTGTCTCCTGGTGCTTCACTTGGAAGTGAGAGTTCATTGCTTTCATTTCCTACTTCCAATGGCTCAACACGGAGAATTCGCTCAAAATGTGGATTCTCAAAATGCTGATCCGGAAGTTACAAAATTGAGCAGGGATTTATCATCTTTTCAAGCTATTCTAAATTCCTCCCTGCAAACTACTAAAACTAAAGTAAGTTGACTCCAAACGAAAATCAATTAGGTCCCAGAAAAAAAGTTTCAAACGCTCTTATAATGTTGCAGTACATCTTTGAAGGAGTTGGACAGCTGATATCAACCATTCTGATAGGAAGTGCAGAACACATTCAGCGAATAAACGAAAATGGAGTGAAGAAAATGTGCCGAAACATATTCACACTGCAGAAAGCGCTAAGTGATATAACGCATCAACCGGAACAGGCTATGGATCACGCTAGACAGTACTACGAGCTATTCGGACACTCCCCTGAGGTAAGTTATCGAAGTCTCACATCAGAGTAGAGATGAAGTGAAGACGATGATGTGCAATGTGTGTGATCAATATATTTAATTTTGTAGGAGTTGGTTGATGTAATTTTGGAGAAAGGACCTCAATTTAAAGAGTTGGAGTACGTGAATGCCTTGACACTGCTATTTCGAAGCAGACCCGGACACAGAGTTCACTCTCTGGAGGAACACTTAAATCGACTATCAAACATTCTTGGTGATGTCGGAGTGGTTGTTTAACCTTCCAAGTTGACTTCGTAGCTATTGGGCTTATTCTCATATCATGCTCGGCTTTTGTTGGTACTAATAGTACTAAGTTATGATTAAGTAGATTAATAAAAGCTCCATTTTGTTTTCATGTTAAGTTGAACGCATTTTTTATTCAAAATCACGCTGAAGCCGAATGACAAACTGTCAACCGTGGACGACCGTATATTGTAGCATTTAATTTATTTTCATCAAACCTGACGTTGTATAACAATAAATTGATTTCATCGTTCTACCTTAATATCACATTGTAAAATATTATATAATCCAGTACATAATTCTTAATTTAGTAGCGTCAATGAAATTCTTGAATTTTGTCCTACAAAGTCCCTTAGACATTTCACAACTTCACTTCTTTTGGTTCTGAGCTGGGATCGCTAATTTCATGAAATTAACAATATATTCTTACAAATTGGTCCGACTCTCATCAATTTTTATGCTTCCTCTAGCTGACAAAACTAATTTATTTCTACAGATAATGCTTCCAAAAATAATTGAAAACAGAATGCGACAATTCGTCAATATAGTTCCTCGTATTTAATTCCATTTACGTGTGGATAAGTCTCAAGATCATAAAATAACATAGTCACGACACACATCATTCATTCGAAATCCTTTATATAATGTTATATACAATATAGACAAAATGACGTTGAATAAAACTCGCGCACGCTATGTAGCTCGGAACATGTTCAATATAAATCGATGTTGATCGTCTTACAATTGAAATAAAAGTTAACAATAGTCGAACCTTAAATTGTTACGTTTAAGACTTACTCTTTACTACTACACAAGGTTACATCTGGAATACTTTAAGTAAATAATTTGAACAAAACAGCTGCCTCTTTTCTTCGAAGCTTTTAACTTTGTGTAGATTGAAAGGATGAAGATACTGAGCATCTTGAGGATTGCTGGTGACTTCTCTGGACTCCACGGATGAGTCCTCAGTCATGAGGGGGGTGTCTTTTGGAGAGACTCTGAGACTAGGACTACGCGTCAATTCAGCCCAATCTGATTCGACGGCAAGACCCTTAAACAAAAGGGGAAGAGCGAGTTCATCCATCACTTTGAAGTGAAGGAGAACATTGGCAACAGAATAGAATGGCTTTGTGGTCCACGCTGGGAGGTAATACATTGGAATAGTGTCGTGATCCAGCTCGATCTCTTCCCCCAAGTTTTGACCCAACGTAGTGATGTAGTTTCTCAGTGTCGAACAAATGTCTGACTGATGACCGTGGTCCTGGAGGCTGCATCGGATGTGTCTGAACTCTCGAGGTGAGATTCGGTGAGATTGTGTGTCGTCCAGCGTCACTGGTTCATGTCCAACTGCAACTGTAACGAAATACCCCAGTTTTAATTAATTGGATGCTAGTTTAATTAAAGTCACTCGCAGAATAAGACGTGTTACCTTCTCCACTGGATTCCTTGCTGCCTGAAACCTGGCCATTATTATTAGTTCCATTGTATTCTGCCACTACTTCGCGCATCTTCATGTAAATCTTTTGTAAAGTGTCCAAGAGCATATCCATGTCCTTCTTCAGTTCCCCGTCATCATGAGATGGATGTGGGGCTTTCTCCTTAACTGCTTCGCTACTTCCACCAGTCGTTGTTGGGTGTGAAGCTCCCTGTGTTGTTGAAGATGAAGGGTTCTTCTCTGGAACTGGAGTAGTTGGCACAGGATCAGATCCTGGAGTGTTTGATGAGCTGAGTCCTTGGAAGACTTCTCCATTTGGACTTTTTGTTACAGGAGACGAATCCTCAGCTTTGGAGTCTCCTTTGCTATCCAAACTGCTACTGCTGCTTGGAACATCTAAGGGCGCAATCTTCTCATCGTCAACCAACGGAAGCGAGTCGTTCTGTTGACTTCGAGAACCTACTTCCGTTGACACTGAAACTTCTTCGGGTTTGTGGTAAGTAGAAGGAGTAGGAGGCTCCGTATGCTCGACATGGTACAACGGAACTCCTACAGAACTCTCGGGAGCTGGAGTTGTAGACATTTCGCTGGCAGTACTATCCACGGATGCAGTGAAATTGTCAGTTTCAGGCGTGGGGGTCGCTAAAATGACGGAATCTGACTCATCCGTTGTTGTAGAAGCATCAGACGTGTCGTAAGAAGGAGGAGATGACGACGCAACACTCTCTGTAGGAATGAGTTCTAATTCTGCAATCGAGGATTCATCGTCTTCTTCTCCAACTTCGACGTCTTCAGTTTCCACATCAGAAGTGGAAGTCGACGTACTGTTTGTCGAATTATTTTCTCCATTTGATCTCACCGAGATACTTTCCAGCCCTGTGAAGCTTCCTTGTTGATCTTTGAGGTTATCCCAGTCGCTCACAGACAAGTCTGCTCTTTCCCATCCTTTCGTCTCTGAATCGCCTTGAAGGGAGTTTTTCCTCTCACCACTTCCATTTGAATCTGCTTCTGTGGACGCTGTCTTGTTTTCTGGAGTCGCTTGGGTCCACAAAGGCTCACCGGATTGAACTGGAATGTAAGAAGCTGCTGCAGGCTCCAGGATCTCTTCGCTATCCAAACTTCGTTTCTTGATTATCTTGGGATCTTGAATCCAAATCTCTTGACCAGCAAGAATGTACGAGAATAATTTCCAAGTGTTAATGATTCCTTCAAGAAGTCGTGGAAGCTTGTGACCTCGAGGATCGAGTTTGTTCCAGGAAGTTCTGTTTACTGGAACGTGACGAGTATCGTGTTTGCTGTTACTCACCCAAATCTTGCTCTTGTCGAGCTTATCAAGATTCCATGTTTGCATTAGAGTCTCGTCAGTAATTACAGCGTAGCCTTTGACTTCATAGTTCATTTCTATTGCGCCCAATACACACTCGTACGTTGCTTTCGTGTAGGTTGGCAAGAAACTGAAGGATCTGTGTTCAGCTGTTTGGTACTTTTGGAGAAAAGCGTCGACATAATTGTTTGGAGGACCGCAGTACAAAATATTCGGGAATGATTGTCGGTACAGGACTTCCAGCATTGGAATGAAATCGTAATGTTTACCAGTGAAGACAACAATAAGAAGGATGTCATCGTGGACTACTTTCGGCTGGTACGGAATCAAAGGTCCGAATCCTGGGCAGGTACTTTCAGTAATGGCTTTGAGGATTGGATACTCCTCAGTTTTGGAATCACCAGATTTCATTGGTAATAACTTAGCAGACCTTACCGAAGTCCAGTAGGCAGTTCTGGGGTCATTAGGAGCAGCAGTGTAGGCACTTCCACCAACCAACTTATCTGCAAAAGGTGCAGAAGTTCGTCTTGGGTAAACAACTGAATGATCTCCAAGAGAATCCAACATGTCCATCATTTCATCTGGTTCTTTCATGGAATCCCGTGAGTAGTAAGAATCTTTTGCTTCACTTTCACCTCCAGCATTTATGACGGAAGGTTCGTCGTCGGTTGAAGGAGTCTTCGTTGACCAGTCGACTGGGTAATAAGTTGAATTTTCTTCCGGTGGGGTCAGTTTGCGATCCAACATCGCATCTCGTCTATCTCGTGAACTATCAGCCTTAGCAGAAGACTGAGCAAACAAAGCCTTCAGCGTATCATTTCTCTTTCCAATGAACTCCTCAGTAAGGAATTCTCCGTTGGGTTCCAACGCTGGGAAGAATGAGACTCCTGGAAGTCCATCAACTCCCAAACAAGGATTGGTATGCGACCGCCTCTTGGGAAGCATTGGGGGTTCCGCATAATGAATACTCTGCAAGTCACTGATCCAAGCTTTGACTATTTGAAGGTCGTTTTTTCTTAAGTATACAGACTTGGCTAATTCAGTTGACATTAACATAAGGCACTGGTAAGCAGACCGAGACCGGCAATGCCAACGCTTCAGAAGTTTAGAAGTCCGGAAATTCTTGGATGGATTTTTCTCCGCATCAGAAGACTCGGCAGCTTCCACTCCAGCAAAGTAAGTTTGATTCCTGTAAAAGAACAAAGAAGCGTAATATTAAATAACTTTTCCTTATATAACATAACACTAGCACAACCTCATCTTTCTAATTGATTTGTGTGTCGTGTGTAATTTACTTCCATCCTTTTCCAAATCGTGAGCAAGTGTAATAAATAATTGCGATTTACATAACTTTATGTACCGTGACTTGACATATTGAAGTTCATAGAGATTAAAAAGCTTTCATTGCTGGCCAAAGTCTAACTTTTCTAAAGGATAAAAATGGTCTTCCTGTGCTTTCAAAGTGAGTTTCAAAGCGAGTGGAGTTTCGAGTGAGCGTCATTTCAATGGGGGATTTCTGCTCATTACCTACCGTGTCATTATATTCCCAACTGTTCTAACATAAAAGTCTTTTTTGCTTTCACTAATGCCTTTTCCCTTTCAAAATGTAAATTGCATGATCAACATGAAAGTACTTTTCATCTAAGAGAGCATTAAAAGCTTAAGAGTTTGTCCTTGAACAATGGAGATTGCAAAATAAACTATGTTGTCACTACAAATTGCACAAATACATTTTATTTGTTTAATGTCTCCACTCTCCATCCACTCTATTCCATACCTACATTAATTATGTAGCAGTAGCTTATTTAAACAGCTAATTAAAGACTTGTGTAACAAGCTTCTTCAAAAGGGTGAAATGTGTTCGACTTGTGACTTCTTAACATCTCATGTTTTCAAGAGCGATAACACTTGAGAAATGGCGAATTCCAGGAACTTTTTACATTTCCATAAGGTATCTGTTGTTTTATCGAATTACGTGGTGACGATGACTCGAATGACCGATGGATATTCTCAGGCTACAGCTTCAGTAATTATTATACTTTCAGCAATACGTAGTAACAAGAACGGATTTTTCCATTAATTAATGTACATGTTATGTTGGAAGGAGGCGTGACTTAAAGATCTGATAAATCTGTCCCTGAAAATTCTTCTTCAATTTTCCATGCTTCGTTTATTGGTTGCAAAATCTTAATTTTCAACTTCTGGCCTTAGAATTCCTTAGCTAAAACCGAAGTCAGTTAATCTCGAAACACGACTAATTCAAAAATGCTATTTAATGACCTATCATTAGTTCCATCAACGACATGAGACTACGAATTCAATGCACTTGTACTAGTGAAAAAATGTAATGTGTTCTGTGAGAAATTGTGCATTAAAGATACGTGTGCATCTAAAGGAACATTTCATTGTTTTATCTCACTCTATATTTAATAATGACTCAATATTAGAAAAGTTTTCCTTAACGGACAATTACTATTTTCTACCGTATCCGTGTGGGGTATATTAAATTACGGTGTGATGAATCATGAATCACCGCAAATTGCGCTGCAATTATTCACTTTAACTCTCCGAAGTCGTATATTTAATTGTCTTACGAAGCAGTTTGATGAGAACTTTCCTGGGAATTAAATCGTGTATGAAGTATGACATGCAAGTGCAACGTAAAACGTATAAGAATCCGGTTTTATATCTGGAAATTACTTGTTAAAAGCCAATAAGAAAAGGCCTGGGGTGATAATAAAAAATGAACTTACATCTGCAAAGTTGGAACTCGTGATAACGTGAGACGGATACTTCCACCCAGATCCCCGAGAAGGGATTGACTCCACAAGCCTCGGATGTACCACGGAGGAATTCTTGAAGAGTTCGTCGAGATGTTCTTGATTTCCTCTTCATTTCCTGAAATGAAGTAAAATCCGGTTTCCATACAGAATGCAAATGAAGGGAGAGAGCTTTGTTTTAGTGGAAGAGTATTTCGTTATTAAATCCGGCATACCTGAAGTGGTAGCATAATCCGGGAGGAGAGGAAGTGCCCAAAACACATCCGGAGAGAATAAAGTATTTCTTGTGCAAAGTGGGGGCATCGTGTCTCCTGGAAGAACTAACGCTGGAGCTCTCATGTCCCACCAGCCTCCGTCAATCTCCAGGAACTGAAAAAAATCCCCATTGCTTTAAAATCTAGATGTCTAAGCTGTGGATTAAACTTTGACGTGTTTGCGTCACCATACCTTTTCTATGGAAGGAGGTCGGACTTCGCAAATCCTGAAGGACGGGAAGTCTTGGGGTCTTGAACTATTGAGGATTTGGTGAGACATTGGTGGAGCACGGTGATGTGCTAAGTGAAGACCTGTGTACGATTGGGGAGTGTGGTGAATCGCTTCGCTGGGACCTCCAGGGCCTCCAGGTAAAAGTCTCACATCGGGCCGGCCGAAATGACTGTACGGGTTTTGGAACAAAGATCCTCTTCCTCGACTTCTATCTTCTACCAAAGCTAAAGACTCGTCTAATGCTAGCGTATGAAGTTGTCTACTCACTTCCTCTTCGAATTTGGGAATTGGCACTCTGCAAAATTAGTATGAGATTAGCATTTCGCATAAATAAAGCTTCAAGATTTGGTTTTAGAAATGGAATTTTGTCGGTAAGTCGGTATTCACTTTGCAGCGATGTATTCATCAACATAGGCATCAAAGACGTGACGAGCTCCTCTGTGCATAACCCAAATGTAAGCGAGGTTCCTTATGGCTTCTTTGTACACTTGCGGGTTCTGTCCAGACTCCATGAGGTTCTTCAGAACGCTTGCAGTTTTGTAGCTCATTCGTAGAAACTGTCCCTTTGTAATTGGGTAACATTCTGGCATCCTGAAATAACCATCAATAAAATTAGAATTCTATTTTGCACAATAGTTTTCTTGGAAATCACACTTTCTCACACCTACTCATCTACTAGGAAGACAAACTGGTATTAAAAAATAAAAACAAGACTTTACATCTGATTTAAAACCTCACAACTCAATTTAAGCATTGCTTTCCCACGTTATACTCACTAAATATGCCTAAGCGTCGCATTTAGCGACTAACAATACGGCAAATTAATTTAAAACTCTTCTCGTCGGTCATTTATCTGCCATAAGCTACCGGGGATTATTTGATGTGTGGCATTTTCTAACCAGTAACAAGTCATTGTTCAGTTGATTGTTCTGTGGTTGACTAACGCATCATTAAAAACCTCAACGCATTGTTTCCTATTTTAACAAAAGTTTAGTTGCCTAATAAGTGGACAGTAATAATGAATTATCTTGTGAACTTAATCTTTCGGAACAAACTGGTTTTGTCTTTTTTAGCGTAATGCCCACGTAGCTGGTAGTCTGGTAGGTTGCGTGAGCAAGAATATTGCAGCAATTATATTTCGAGCTACAACATGTCTCGTACTTTTTCTGCGAAAATAGTTAGAATAAGTATACCAGATATTCTTGCAAAACGCCGGTACAGCTTGGCTTACGGCATAAAAGGTTAAATATGTCATTCTACACTATATAGTTAGTGACTATAGCGTAATTGGAACATAATATAAAGTCATTTAAAGTTTAAAGTCTATTCTTTCTTAACACACAGGCACGGCAGCTTTCTAAAAGCAACCAGCTTTTGATCACACAAAAATCCAAAGTGCAGTAATGTTCAATGCAATTCCCTACATAGTTCATGTTCATGACCAACTGCATTTGGGTTCAACATCAATCATTCTTCTAGACGTTCTAGATTGCCTGCATGTCTACATGAACTCATTTTTGATAATTTCCAAGTAGAGGAGCAATAAGAACTCCACAATTATCTTTTTACTCCACAGAGTTATCTTGGGAAAATGAAGTTACCTGCAACACTCGAGCTTATCTCCAATGATGATCGTCTTCCAACCAGCTCCGTTCGCAACATTGGCAACCGAGCAGACATACTCAGCTCCCACGCCTCCTCCCCCTCCGCCATCATTGTCCGCATCAGGATTCCCAACAATTACCCATTTTGTAGAAACTGTTCCGCTAAGGTTGATGGCAACTCTGAAAGAACACAAGGAAATCGTACAGTTAGTTGCAGTTACAGAAATGAAATAAAACAATTGCAAGTCTACGGGAAGAGATGAATGTAATGTGCACTTTTTGCCGGTTTCACACTTTGCTCTAATCTCTAAGCATCATTTCCTGGAAGACCTCACGAACTCATCATCTTCAACGTGTTAATTACAAGAGCATACAGAACATGTAATTAATTGCATCTGCAAAGTCTCGTTTGTGTCCCGAACCGGACTTAAAAATGAAATATTCATACGAATTCTCGGAAATGAATTATGACTGTGTGTGCTGTGTACGCTGTATTAGTCATCGTAAGAATTCCCCTCAGAGGCTTACTCCATTCAATTCAAAGTATTATTAGGTAGGATACAGAGAAGTCCCTCTCTGCATACCAAAAGGATCCCTACAATTGCAATTGTGATTTGTGAATGTGACTGAATCTAAATCTTCTCAATATCAAGGCTGTGTACTTAATGCCCCTTTATTGTACACATAAAACAAATGAGAGCTTTACCAAAATGAAGTCCACACGATCCTTCGAAAAAGTGCCCTTGAAATAATAAGAGTCGCCTGATGCACGTAATCATACAGCCTGTACTCTTTTGTTTTAAAAATAAGATTTGATTGCATAAAGTACATGAACAGAATTCACCATCTTTTTTTTACCTTGACTTTCATACTACGGCTCGCCAACCCTTTACTTCATACTTCATAATATTGCTGCAAGACTTAATTAGGACTTCGAACGTGTTTTATACAACACATGACACGTCATTACCAGTTTATACGGCTTAAAGCTGGAATTACAATGTATAGTGCGGCTGAGGTTAAATTAGTAGGTCTGTCTCTACTCAGTACTCACCTATATGTGAGTATCAAGAAGAGTGTAAAAACCCTCGTGCAATTTGCACGAATATTCTTATGTGTCATCTAGTCATCATTCGTGCATATATTAGTTCTGTTCATCATCATGGAAGAAAAATCATGCAAGCAATATTTACGGAATGGATGAGAATCATAAAAGTGTAGTGACCAGTTTGATATGAATCGGATTTTTGCAGACTTGTACTTTAGTCAGTTTCACCCAGAACTGTAATTACATAGGAATCGTGTAGGAGTATTCTTTTTCTTGGAATCGCGAACCTGGGCAATCGGTTAATATTCTTGCAAGCCCTGGTTGCTCTCTGTCTCTCTCCACTAGGTATCCGCAAAAATAGTTAAGCAAGGAAAGTTTTCTGGTATTGCTTCATTTTTTCTCGCACAATGTTCTCTCACGGAATTCTCTCAAGGAAGGATTGCATGGAAAAGTAGACTTTGCACAGCACACATTCATATAACACAACTAAGACAGGATTTAGAAATGTAACTGAAGCCTGTAAAACTGTCTTTATTACGATATAATCAACCACGCAACTCAACTGTTCTAGCTGTCATGTAGGAATACAATAGATATATAATACCTTTGTATAATTAAAGACTGGCTGGATCGCACAATACAGTTTGTTTTGTACTAGGACAGCTACTACCTAACAGTGCTTTAATTAATTAATGGTCGCACAATACATCTCAGTACCCACGCGATTGTTAAATAACTACGCAAAGACAGGAGGGAGAATGTCCAGGAACAGTTGAATATTGAATAATGCGGTGGAGGAGTATTTTTGTACTTCAAGGTCTTTTTGAAACCTGATTTAACTTAGTGTTTACCCAATCTAACCTTCAACAAAGGAAGCTTAGTCGATTGTTTCTAATTGCAATTGAATTTAGAAGTGGATCTAATCCATCACGCAGATATTTACGCTTGGGTTTAACTTGAATCGCAATAAGGCTTTAAGTGTTGTGTGTACCTATAGCTTCACGGTTGATTTGCGATTTGATAGGTTTTCTCGTGGTTTCCTCGAGTGAATGTGGATTGGTGTATTGGTAATGAAATTTCATCGCCACTCGTCTTTGCACGTGAAGTAATATCCCCACATCTCTCCAGGAGGACGTAGAACGGAGAAAAAAATGCACTTCAAACACTTTAAACTTTACCCTTGGGTAAAATTAGATTCCAATTACCCTTTGTTTTCTCCCATATAAAACACATAAAATCTCTAATCACTTTATAAACGTAATCTGATTGAAGGCGAAATGAGAAATTGCTATAAAAATATTTTGCCAAATCACGCTAAACTTTTTATTCGTTGTGCATTAATGGATCTGCTGTGAAGTCTCCACGCAATCTCTGCACCTTGCACATTTATCATCATTTAAACGATCTTTTATACGACTTCTCTCTCCTATTAAAGACAAGCTTTAAAGCTCTCACGACTTAAATCTTCACTTGGCAAACAAAACCTATCGAATCAAAAGTTAATGTCATTTCCGACAGTTTGCACTTCAGTCAGGAATTACAAGACACACACTGAAAGCCACTAATAAAATATTTTTGCATATTTCGCACATACATCTTTACACGAACTAAATGCCCACAAAACCACAGCAAAATGTTCTTCCGCAAAACCTTAACCATCGATTTGAGACCAATAAAAAGATATAAAGTAGACCCAAACCTTTCCTCATTTACCTTTACCTTTGTAATTTATGTGAACTTTAACATATCTCTCGGCTCTTTCTACTATAAGACTGCCAAACTGCCAATAATTCTCCTCCAAATGTTTATCCACAGGCAGGCATATTTGGCCTCAAGACTTGAATTATGCGCATCGCTAAGCGGACTCTTGTGCAAAACAAGCGCGCAAGGAAGTTTCGTGTAGATTTTACCTGACACAAATGTTCTTTAAGAAGCATCTCACCCATCAACCGGAATCATTTTGAGTAAATTATTTTTGCTTCAACACACACACACAGAGACCAGCCGCAATTCTTGGCTCCTTTGATACGTAACAAATAATTCAATTTGCCATTTGCCTCACACTCAGCAAATCACCTAATAATAATAATTCTTTATGTATTTCTTCTGTAATTCTTTGTTTCCGCTGAGTTGGAACGCGAATTCTCTTCTGGCAAACATCAGATTTTTTTAGTGACAATGATTAGATCAAAGCCATGCCAGTGACATTTCCTGTGATGTACAAAGGACACAAAAGGCACACGAAAAATTTTGATGCCTGCGCAAAAGAACGGAAACAGCTGGATTCGCCTACTTTCATTTTTTACTTTTATTTGAGTACGTCCATTAGTAGGATTAAAAGTGACAATTCCCACATCCACTTGTCAGCAGAATGACTCTTCGCATCTTTATGCATGAATTGCAACAATACAAATATATAGATGCGATTATCTTCTGAAATGATTGTGGGCTCTCTTTCTTAATATAGCTATTGTAATTTGTAGTCACTCAAGCCAGTTAATGCTTAATGCCGTGCTATATATAATTGTTGCTACAATGCACACACCACTTTTTCAAACATTAATATCTCTTCCACATCTGTGTGTGAACTTGAATGAGTCATTTGAAGCAATATCCAACATCCGTAATTTGAGATAGACTGACAAAGGACCTTGGAGGAATTGACGTGTCATCCTCTCGTTCATAGAACTGCGTTAACTGCGCTAACTGCCATCACTCTGTATCATTTAATCTCTGGTCTTTCCTCACTTTTTATCCTCATCTTTTGACACCTTATAATTCTCCTCAGAGGTCTGCTAGCATTTAGACTTGGCCCACTTCTTATCTAAAATGACCAGGAAGTCTCTAAGGTAGGCTGGCATCTCAATTCTCACCTGTTGTTTAGCATTTTTTTCTGGCTAATTTAATGTTTCCTTGCGTTTATGCACAAAATAAGTGAAGTGTAAATGGGGATCGTGGTAAAGCAAAGTAGCGATTAGAAAGAGTCACAAACCAATACCAAACCAAACCTACGGATAAAAACATATCATCTCTACGATCATATATCTCTCGTTAATCCTTGTTGCTGCGAAATATGATGCAAATTTTGGGACAAAGTCCTTCTAAAAACAATTTGTGAGTTGAGTGAACATAAGGAATGGGACATGACAGTCATGTAAAGGAAGACCAAAGGATATTAAATGAAAGATGTGTACTTCATGGTGTGGGAAGGAGTGAGTTACAAAGTACAATTTTTTTTATGCTCTTCGCTGCACCAACAAGTGCGCTGGCAGTGACCTAAAAAGCATCCCTCTTATTGTGTTTGCGGCTGCTGCTGCTTTTGCTGCATTGATTTGATTTCGTCCATACCTGACCTTAGAAGAAGTTCATTAAAAATATAGACGATGCGTGTAAAACCCTCATTTGCCTTTTCAGGGCTCCCCCACTTCTCTAATCTCTTCCTAAGGGAAGCCTTAAACGACACGAATTCCACTTCTGCATTCGGAATCCTTAAAAATTCCTCTCCATCAAAGCAGGTTCAAGTTTTCCTTCAGTTTGAACTTGTAAATCACAATTAAATTTTAGATGGATTGACGTTTAATTCCAAGGAAGGTCGCCTTGCGGTTAGATCACTAGTGGGTATTCTTGACATACAATAAGATGGAAAGGAGTAAAGGAGTGTGGTGACTGCCTATGCGCGGCCTTAAGTCACCCCCAGAACCAACAAATCTTCACGTGGTCATCGTTCAGTTCCTTAATGTTATCATTAGTTCATGATCTTTATGGATATTACAGGATCTTCCTATAATAACAACTACTTAATTGCTGCAGCATCTCATCATTAGCAGAGTTATTTGTTTCCTCTCTTCCAACTTTCCAAGACTTCCACGTACAAAAATATCCATACACACTTAAGTAGGTCTAGGTCCTTCAAGG
>JAQGAC010000234.1:0-32738 GCA_034696585.1 Isotomurus maculatus
CCCAAACCAATATGAAATATAGTTAAAAACCAAGAAAACCGCACCGGTTTCTGTTCGAAACTGCTCTTACGTACGACTCATAACTTATGACGTAAAATTGTAATTTTAAGTTACGTAAGTCGTCCACGGCGACGTATAACTTAAAAGATACGTCATAAGTTATACCTAATTGCTATAAGTAACGCAACTCTAACACCCTAAAATCACACACATAGACTTTACTACATTTACCTGCGACCTGTGTGCTAGGAAGGAGAAATTAGTATGCGTATCTAGGAATTAGGAGCTTATGTACCTTTACCTGTCAAAAATTTCATTCGTATTCATGGTGGATTTTGAATCCTGCTTTACTTTCTCTACTTACGCTTGTGTCAAGGTATGGACAGAATAAGGAATCTTACTGGTATGACAATTCCCGTGTCTCTTTCCTCCAGAAGAAGTAGGACTTGGAGTGAGCTCGATCATTATTATTCTCGTTTGGCTAAATTGTTACAAAGAGGAGGAGATCAAGTCATGAAGTGAAGGACTGTAATTTGATACGGATTATTCTCGGAGCACCTCTTGGCCGTGCACACTACACAAAATAACGTACCATTTCTCTTTTGACCAATGAGTCTCCTTCTCCTGGTGGACCTGCATCACAAGAAGAATAGGCCAATTTGTGCTGCATCACACTTCGTATACTGAAGCATCAGTGGTGTGCTTGTTTGTAACACACAATTCTACTTTGAAGAGTTCTCTCGATCGAAGTTCGTATTACTGTCTCCTATCTTTCTTATTAAAAAATTTGATATAGTATGACGGAATTTACTAGGCTCGTGAGGGAACATGCGGAAATATGTTTGGTGTACGTAGTAATGTATTCGTTGCACTTGCTTCTTTTTAACATGATGATAATTATCAGTACTCATTTTTCTTACGTATGACAACCGTCAATCTGGTTTTTTACTACGAACGAAGGAAAGAATGTTCAAGAAGGGTGAAGTCTTATTATTAATTTTTTCATGAACACAAGGCAACACAATTTTGTGTAAAGTCACTTTTTCATTGTCTCCATTCATTGTCAGTTGCGTCTAACATTCTTTCTTCTGAACAGTCTCATCTCGCACACCAAACAATATTCCAAACGAAAACCTGTCTCAACTTTCAATTAACATTATTTTTGTTAGCGTAACATTCGTATTAATTGACTGGTGAAAGGATTTCGGAAGTCAATTTCTGAAGCTTTAATCGGTCGCAGGGAGGGAATTGGGATAATGAGGTTTGCATGATTTATTATTTCATTCACTCTGCTCTGCATCTTGGTATTTGTGCACCGGAACCCTTTTAAAATATCTGTTGTATCGATATATCCATACGCTTTCATAAACTCTATGGCATACTCATTCAAAATTACTTTTCATATAGCCCACTAACAGTTTTCTTATTTTCTATCATGATTTTGGTCTAGTACCTTCCATTGATAACGTGCACACCCGAAATATTATTTAGATTTATATGTACCAGCAGTTTCTTGTTTTAGATTTAACTTTATTATTTGGGGATTGCACCTTCACACAACAAAATGTAAATTTCCAGCTAAGTGGTGCATTAGTGAGTAGCTTCACTTCAACAATTTTAGTACCCACCTTTCACCAAAGAAACGTATGTTAACCACAGAGTGTATGCTGCAAAGGTTATCTCCTTTCATGAATAACTTCAACTGGCCAACCCTTATTGCCTTTCAGAACAACTCTGACCTGAGAAATGACAATAGAAAGATATAAAGCACGGCCTTGTTAAGCTGGCCAGATTATATTTTGTGCGTGTTGGTTCATTTTTCAACTATCCCGTGGACAGAAGAGGCATGATCACATGTGTATAGCAATGATTTGATATTTTTAGAAAATATCTTCGTGTCTTTACCTAGCGATGAAGCTAGAAACTTTAGACTGGTCTATAGGCTGCAGTTTAATATTAAACAGGGATAAGTATTGTTGACGGGACCTTTTTTGTGTGTTGAGTTAGGACTTTATTGCACCACTGTCTGACTGTATCCTAGTATCCTGTAAAGTGCAATCTGAGGCAAATTCTAGGTATTATAAAAGTTACGATTTGCTCAGTCAAGTTCTTTAATTCATAGGACCGATCCTATTTCTCCTTATTTGTGTATTTAGTTTTAAGTCATTGTGACCGCAATGTCAGGGAGTGGTTAAGCCAGGATAATCCATGTGTTTTCTCTTACTTGTAAATATAATTTCCGTCGCAAGTGTCACACGATACTTATAAATAAATCAATGAGTAAATCTAAATTTCTAGACGGGCTTATTCAACTATTATTTTATGCTGGCTGCATTGTGAGATTGTGACACACTGCTTAACTAGCTTCGTCGTTCGTTGTCTTGGAAGACAAAAATCTGCTGGTGGACTACTCTGCCTTGAAATACGTAAATAAACGAGTTTGACAATAAATCAGTCTCACTGGGACAAAATTAGTTCAACCTGTTGTGTAATAATTTAGAGTTCCTTAATATATGACTACTGGACCACCTGTTTGTAGCACTTGACGAAATCCCAAACAATCCTTTGTCTTATTTCCTTCACGATAAGTAAACTGAGGCCTCAATGTACAATTTAAAAACAACAACGTGCATTATGAACACCTGCGTATTCAATTTCAAAATTTCCACGTGCATAACTAACACTTGCAGAACAATTCCAAAATCAGAATGTGCATTTTTAAAACCTGCAGAACAATTTTATAACACCTGCAGAACAATTTTAAAACTACAACGTGCCTTATTAACACCTGCATGATAATAATCTCCTGTACCCGGCTGAACAAACAATCTGTCAGTCGATTTTGTGTACCCGAATCTTACCCCCTGTTACAATTAAGTGACACAAAATGATAAGCGTTTAGGTGATGACTGCCTTCCTGCCACCTGTCTACACATATTGCCGGGTATTTAAGGACTCTCCTGCACATAAACTTCACTTTAGTCTTCTTTGTAGCTTCAACCAGCTAGCAGCTCCACTCGTAAAACAACAATCAACTTCATGATGAAATTCCTCGCCGTTCTTTCCTTCTGCGTTGTCGTGGCTTCTGCCCGATCCCAAACCAACATTATGGAGAAGGGACCTGAGTGCCGTAAGTATTTATTGTTAAAAACCCTTTCCTTTCATAACCTTTTGAAGTCCCCACTAATCCCGATTCCTTTAAACTAATCAGCGTTCAACGAGACGACGATCGTCCCTGGCAGAGAATTCAATGTGTCTCTCCTCCCCATCCTCGTCATCAACCCCGGGGCAGTCCGAAGGTAAATTTAGGCATCATTAGAATGTTGAGTCTGCAGCTGTATTAAATTAATTAACATTTTGTTTGACTCCTTACAGCGACCTGGTAGTGACTGGACTCCAGACACTCACTTACGAGTACACCGTCACACTTATCTCAACCACAATTGACTTCGAAATCAACCTTCCCTCCGTCAACATTGTTTGTGACTCGTACAGCGGAGTTGTGGGAACAGCTGACTTCACTCCCTTCCGACAGGAGACTGTGCCCAGTGGAGACTTCGTCGGAGAAGGAGCTGCTTTACTCACCGCAGCTGGAGTTCACCTGAAGGCAAAGGCCGTTCTTTTAGTCAATTTCCTCACCAACCGAGTTACCTGCAGGGAATTGAGTGTCTCTGACTTGTCTTTCGACTCACTTGCCGTTGACCTGGGACAGAAGTACCTCATTAACGGAGCCCCAATCGACTGGGTCCAATTTAGTGCTACTTTCAAGGACAACTTCGCACAGGACTGGGCTACATTCCAACCTGACATCGAAGACAACTTGCGAATCTCCGCGAACAATATCTTGGAGAAGTACACTCTTGACGAACTGCTTGAAATGATCGGTGGAATTGGAGGACAACCAGGAGAATGCTGAATACCAATTGCGTCTTGGCTTACGCAAACCTCTTTCCATACAAATTCTGTTTTCCTGATAATACGAATAAATCTATAACATCCATAAGAATTCTACACACGACATTGTTTATTAGATCTTGTAATCTACTAGTCTTGTTACTCGTGAACATCAAAGCGACGACCAAGGGCTGTGCAAAAATTCGTGGCCAATTTTAGGTGCTAGTCGGCAATTAGCAGATCTATATTTTCTAACGAAAACTGTTGATGCGATAATCTGCCTGTTAAATAACCACAACATGAATTGCAACACACAAGCACACAAGTTTCAATTACTCGAGAGCAAATCAACATAAATTCACCCTTGTCTCAACTCTCTAGCTTTCTTTCCGTCTCCTTCGTCTCCATCCACCAGCCAAACAAAAGGCATTGCTTTGTGCACAAATAGAATTTAGTTAGCTTTTTCGTACTTGTCGAACAATATGCCTAACCTCAGTCTAATTCTCGTTCCAAGTGAATAGTACTAGCAATGTGAATGTGCGACTTTAAATCTCCAACACACACACACAAAAACCTTGAGTTGTACATTTATGAAGCTACAAAATTCAAAATAAGCTTTGTGTAGCAATGTGCTGAGAAAGAGAATGCAACGAAATCGGATCAAATGTACCTTTACTTGCCAGACGTTTCGTTCTTATTCAATCTGGATTCCTCCTTCACATTTCCGTTCGCACTTTCGTAAAGCGATGGGCAGAATAGAAAAACTTCTTGGTGTGTGAATTCTCTCTCTGCCTTCCCGTAGCATGAAGACTTGGAGTGTGCTTCCCATCATTATTTTTCTAGTTGGGGTTAATTGGTACAAAAATAACAAATCTAGTCATGAAGCAAAGGACTGTAATTTGTTATTGGTTATTGTCTGAGTTTTTCAAAACCGCACACACTGAACCGAATACAATATAATTTCCTGTTAAGGATGAGTCCACATTTTCCACGTGGACAGTGAAGTTTCAGCCAGTGGTGTGTCTAATTGCAGCCTACAACGCTATTATAAGGAACCCTAACAATCTTCTTTTGTCCCATTGTCTCCTTCCTTTTTTCAGAAACATAAATTGAACGAAATTACTTACAAGGCTAGTGTGGGAAACTCGAGGAAATTCACTTTTATATTATGATTCTATGACATGACTCCAAGATAGTTTCGTATTCATTTTAAAAGTTATTTGTAATCAATGACTTCTAAGTGTTTTTAGAATGTAAGCAGAGTGAAAGAAGTTGATACCGAGGATTAAAAGTAAAAATCCTAAAAAACGTTGTATTTTGTAAAAAGGTAGACCAAACTAGAAAAGGTTGTAGAGAGACGTGCTCCTTATTGCGTGTGTTATCTGTTGAAATTACTCTTCCATGCACGCAGCAGTTTTGTTTCTCTTTTTCCAGTTGAAAAATGGAAGGAATTGAAGGAAGTTTTCCGAGATCTTGGTTTCTTTTTATAATTTCATAAATTTCCTCCCAACTTTATACTTCAAATTAGTTCCCAATAAAAGGAATAAAATACGCTAAAAGACTTTTAACATTTAAAATAGGTAAAATATTTCTTTACATCGACAAAAATTATTTTGAACCAAGTAATTATCATTCATTTCATTTTTCCGCAATAGTGGATTTCATTTTTGCATTCTGTTTAGAATTATCTAATCTCCAGGACACTTACCAGGAAGGGTCTTCAACTGATACGCGAGTTGAGAAGTGCGACACATACTAGTAGACACATGTCGACGTAAAAAACACGAAAGTGAAAAAATTTCCGTGTAAAAATAATATTGGGCCCTGCAGGGTCCATTTAAAGTAGCGCGCGGTCCCATTAGAATTATGTGCGGGGGACCCTCCACTCTCCTCCTCCCACACGCGCCACTCGCAGGAGAGAGAAAGTCGCATACCTCCCTATGTTGAGCTCTCGACCCACGCAACGCTAATTTTCTCTCTCGCTTACGGGAGCCAGTGTGGGGCGAAGAAAAAATTAACGTGTGGTGGGGTCGCACTTTCTCCACCTCCTGAGACCGCACGCTATTTTAAGTGGACCCTGCAGGGCCCAATATTATTTTGACACAGACATTTTTTCACTTTCATGTTTTTTACGTCGACATGTGTCGACTAGTATGTGTCGCACTTTTCGACTCGCGTATCAGCACGCATACTCTCCTAGTTAGATAGTCAATAATATCTACGCACAATCTCAGATACAGGCGCTTAATATTAATTCAGAAGAAGAAATTGACATGTTTTTGAAAAGTGCTAGTTACTTAAACGCAGGCATTTCATGGGGCATGCTTGCCAATTTCTCTCTCAATCTACCCTAGGTTTTGGAAGACGCTACTAAGAAAAGTGCGTCGACATAACGGAAGCTACGCAAAGTAAATCACAGAAATTGGAGGGCCATGAAGAAATATGTAAATCAAGGAACAGGAAGTGGGAGAAAGCAACAGGATCAGCCGAACGAACACTAACGTGGATTTATTGCTTTCACTTAATCCCTTAGATGCTATAAAATTCGGATGTTTCACCCTTGGTATGAGATCGTGCGATCCCGTAAGCACACAAGCAAAATAAGATTTCACCTTGGAACTTTTTTCTGATGCACTACTGTCGGAAACAGACATAAAAGAAACATAAGTCTTAAACGGAACCAAAAATTCGTCTGCCATTCTTTGGTATTTTTGTTTCAAGTTTAAAAGAATTCTTGATAATACCCCACTTAATATCTTTGATAACAGATAACAGATTTGCATTGTAATAAGCTTAGCTATAAAGTAAACTAGCTTGTGAAATTATTATTGAAATATTACGCAAACAAATATTGTCCCAATTATGATTCTGTTATCGGCTGATAAAAACTGAAATCAAATATAACCATTAATTATAAGATTCAACTTATGTTACTTCAAAGTACGAAACAGGAATCTAACTCAAGTTTCATTAAAAGATTGCGGAAGTCAAATGCTCAAGCTGCAATCCGCTGCAGGAAGAGGACTAGAATAAAAAGGCTTGCATGATTTATTAAATCATTCATTAATTCCTGCAGCTTTATCCCTTTTGTTTTACCTGAGTAATGTCCAAGTTCGCATGGCACTGTTACTGCTTACTGTCAAAAATTCCACACGTATTCAGCTTTACTTTTCACAAAGCACGCTTTAACTTGTGTATTTTATGCGGGCCCTTTAATTGAAAAGATGAACAACGCAAACCTCAATTAGTTTTACATGTTTCGCAGCACAAAAGGATATTAGGTTTAATCAGTACATTAATTTCGGTAACCTAAAAAGTTCCTTCCACAAAGCGAGTCGAACCTCTAGCCTTCGAATTTCTGTTGCAAGGGTTACATTTTTTGCAAAATTTCTACTCACAGTCCCATATCGTCTTTCAAGATATTCTAAAGGAATACGATCAATAGGTACAAAGGATAAAAAGGAGCTGCTGCCATATTTTTTTAGAAATCCTCAGGTTGATTTTTTTTACTTGTTTTCCCTCTTTCACCTCATCCTTCGAGGACTATCATGTTTGTGGATGGCTGCATTTACGTTGGACAGAAATCGTATAGTATTTTCATGATGTGATGAAATATGAAACAGATCTGCACGCTTTGGTTTAATATTACGGAGTGCGAGTGACTCTAAATGACAGGATATAACTTCCATTTGAACGATGGAGACATGTCACTTAATATGTGTCACGTTGAACGTATGATAAATATCCATTTCATGCCACCTGACCTACATGCCTGTGAATTCATCATTTCGGTTTCCACGTGTATTTCTCCATTTCCCTTGTTAGTGGAGTAGAGTTGTTTTTTTTAACCGAATATTTTTCGTTATGCATGCTTTTCAACTTTTGGCATTTACAACCTTGTCCAACTACTTCCGGGGTTGAGATCTGCCTATTACATTGTTTCCAGTAACTTCAATTTTATTCCTTGATTCTGAGATCTATCTTGTTTTTCGTGGCAAGCAATACGATTCTCAAACACTGAGGGTTAGATCAAAAGGGTTGCATGTTTTATCTTTCATACTTTCTCTTCTAGGGAGTATAGAACCTGGGCTCTTTGGGATTTAAAGCAGACTTAGCCTCCGAGGAGTCTCCTTACATTCTCTTTATCTCTTTTGCGAAACAAACCCAAGTTGGGTTGGTTAAATATCGGTGTCTTGCTTGTCAGAAGATTGAAAATTACACATGACTTTCATCACGAGCAAAATATTTCAGGAAACGAAAAGGCACGCAACCATTCACTGGACAAGAAAAAGTTCTTCTTTAGAACATAACAGACTATACAAGAGGATCTTTATCTTAGATAGCATTAGTTTGTACTTTCATCCTGTCTGCTTTCCGGAAATAGAAGGTTTCTTCATTGATTCCACACTGTGAGTCTAACACACTGTGGGAACATGCACGTGATCTTATACACTGTTTGTGAACTTGTTTTCTCCGAGTTTGCGTTCCAATGTTTAAGATTTCCAATCCTTTTGTGAACTTAACTCAATCCTGAGTGCTGTAAGTGAGTGTAAGGGAAAGCGAGTATGGTTAAAGTGCATCGTTTTTTCATTTATTTGATTTACCTGTCATCATTCCTTATTTACTTTGTATTCAAGTGTGGACTGATGGTTGGTAATGCTTACTTCGTCAAAACGTCAACCACTACAGCCGTTCTCTTCCAAGTCATCTTCTACTGTTACAATCAAAATCTCTTATCATATCGTGAGCTTCAGCTTATATTTTCTTGTTTCTATGTGTTCCTTAACAGCAAAGGATATAATCTCTACTTTTGGTACTAATCAAATGAAACATGTAATCAGGTTTCTCATTTCAAGCAGCATCCTAATTGATCTGCTATCGGTGCTCATTATCCGACGCTGCTATCCCTTCGGAAGTGATTCTGCATGTTGGGACGCAAGCATTAGCCACATGTGCGTTAAAAATCACAGTAGAATTATTTTTCCAAAAGACGAAATGTCATCGCTTTTTGTAAAATGCAGTAAAGTTTGGCAAAGTTTTATTGTTTTTGAGTAAATTGTGACACATCTGGATGTGTCACAATTTACACAACAATCTGTTTGACTGTGTAGACAGACAGACAGACGGTCAGATGCCTAATTTACGTTATCCTATAAGCCCAATATTTCATGGGTTAAACCACCTCAATCTTCGAAGGTATTTCCTAATAAAGGAAGAGCCGCAATAGTTCCTGTGGCCATTTGTACTTAAGATTCAACTGCGAAGTGAACAAAAAGTAAATGTATGTTTATGAGTTACAATATTTCTGTGGAAAATAGGTTCAGATTCAAACTGTTCAAGATCATGTAAAGGAGATTCTGGGACGCGACTGGGTTGAATGAAGACTCACAATTTATGTGGTGATAACTCTGTTTTCCAGCATTCATTAATAATGGAGATTGTTGTCACAAATGATTATAAACGAGTACAGTTTAATTCACTGCATTTAATACAGTCTTCGCATTATATTCCTACTGGTAAATCAATGCTTTATAATTAGGAGAAAGAAGTATTACCACATGTGTATACAGTTATGTGGAAAATAAAAGTTCAAACTCCATATTTCATTCCACCTCCATAAACGTACCTGAACTCAAATATCACGTAAGGCAACTTAATGCGAATAGTAATTAGAGATGATAACATTTCTATCACAAATGAAATAATTGATGCTAATATAAGTGCAAATACACACTTAAAAACAAGGATAAAGTTTTTTAAAGTTACCATATTTTCCCGCATATAGGCAATTTTTTCTCTTTGCTTTGCTAATGGAAATTCTACATTCTTTTTTTCCAGATCTCTTTTCAGTAAAATAGTGTCTTCTGAGTATTGGAATTGTTTAATATTTTCAAATAAATTACGAATTCCATGAGCATGTAGTCGTGCAAGTCCAATTTTTAATTCTAATGCCACGGCAGAGTCAAAACCAGAAAAACACGGCACACCATTGAAGGCTTTCTCAGGTGGGTACAACCTGAAACAATTGTATTTGTGTCCAGCGTATATATTAACCTTGTTAATAAGGTAGTTTTCGTTTGGTTTGTGATCAACCACGGCATATTTGATCCCGTTGTTTTTGTCTCCGAAATACTTCTTCAAGTATTTTAGAGTCGATTGAAATCCCTTTTCCCACTTTACACGCTCATGATTCTTCGTGTTGTATTCATCATGCAGCCACCTTTCAGCTCTTCGTTCGTTTTTTGTAATAAACGTGAAATTTCTGTCGTAGAGTTCTTTTGTGTTTTTTACTGGTTCCTGTCTCGACGGAACTACTACTGTAACTGTAATAAAGTTTTCATACACCGCCAGCAACCCCAAAAACAAAAAGTCTAGTGCAGCTAGAAAGATGAGTCTATGATTTCCATTTTGTCTACAAATTGCCCTGTACACATATCCTAAGTACTTCAAAAATAAATATACGCAGTGTGTTTGTCTACCCTTAACATCTCGGCCTTGAAGGGTAGTTATAGTTGCCATTATAAGAACGGTTACAAGAAAGAAGCCCCATATTTCAGGGGAAACGTTCCTAATCCAAATATCCGACTGTACTTCGTAGCTAGTGAGTTCATTAAAACAATATACAATACCTTTATACCAGTACTTGTGTAAAACTGGTGATGATAGAGTATACCAAAATGATTTTTGAAGGGCTTGCATAGTGTAAACGCTAGGAAACTTAATATCCCTGTTAATGTTCCGAGTTAAGAGACTAACGTTAAGGTGGCTTGCAATAAAAATCATTTGAAGGAACGTCTCGTGGATATTTCCATACCGCTTGCGGCCAAACAGTCGCCGGAGGCTTTGACGAGCAGAATTCATGGAAACGTCCTCATGTTCTGCAACCACAGATGGGGAAAGAAAATAATGAGCTGAAAAGGTCCAATGTTTTTTAAAATCAACCATTCTAATTGACAGTATGTTTGAACCTTGGTCTACAATCTGCAAAGGTTGACAGCAAAATGTGCAAAAGAAGTACGATTTTCTTAACAAAATTGTGTGTTCCTGGATACTTTCCTTTGAAGATATTCTTAACAAAAAAATTCTGTGCTGTTTAGGCATTTGCTGCCACCAATCGTGTCCTGTGTACATATTTTTGGGATCTCGAATGATTATTACAATAAATATTCCATTTTTGTAAATAATATCTGTATTCCTTTCGTCGTAGTACGAAAGTTTTATTGAAGAAAAAAAATGTTTTCCAAAATTTATATGGACATGCAAGTAGCAGTTGTATTTCATAGTAGGAAACATAGCGGGTACTATGTCAAAACTTGCTAGTCCGTTTTGAATCATGACAGAATGAAATTCATGTGACTGCAAAGAAGTGATGATGGAATGATGAATGTCCTTCTGTCGAAACGAAACTTTATGTGAATCTTTCAGGAAAACTCCACATGTGCGAATACCTTTTAGAACTGCACCAGTAAAGTGGAAAATGTTGTTGGATGATGTTGTTATTAAAATACAGATAATTGTATTCATAATTTTCATTGCAGCTGTTAAATTATGATAATTTTTGATACGATAAAACTTAAGTCTGCTTTAAGTCATTTGCAATTTATTATTTTATCCTATACGTCTCGTAACATAGCTTCCAGAAACTTTGACTTTGTTAAACCTGAAATTTTGCAGGCACGATTTTTATTGTTGCAGGAAGGTTGTGCCTAGCTTCGGAGCTATTTAATGACCTTGGTTGCCGTTGGAGGTTGAAAATGTCCAACCCGATGAGGTATTTTGTACAATTAACCAATAAGGATAGTTTGAACTAAAAACAATAATTCTTAATTCCGCAGATGTATAGTATGGAGCAAATAATCAAACTTATGTGGCCACAAGGTGACTGGTTTAGTCAATAGGCTGAATTACGTCATCGTTACTCGGTTCTTTCCTTCTTATCGGCAAATTAGATATCGTACCCTGGTTGGAATGCACGTTTCCTAATTGAGAATTTGAAGTAATAGTCAGGTTGAAATAGCAGGACAATGATGGTGCCAAAGACAACTGAGGTGAATCTCCAGGACAAACTATATTATTGTGACCATCATCATCATCATGGAATTTCGCAGACATTTGAAGGACATTCTCGTAAACAACATAAATAAATAAATAAAACTTTAACTTCCTATGTATTCAATGATAATTTCCTGGTTTAAGTTTAAGGCTCTTCCGACCATTGCATTAACTGTAGTCACTTCCTCGTGGATGAACAAAGTATTATTGCAAAAGTAAAGCTCGACTCTGTCTCGAAACCCAGACCTGTCGCTTACCAGGCAACTGTCCTACCAATTAGACTACCGAGCCACTTGCGCAATACTTAAGGAAAAGAGGAGTTCTAGTGAGGAGGTATGATTCCTAACAATAAGTAGAGGACAAATATAGATAGACTGCGAATAAACAATAAGGTGTGGTGAAAGTCATTCTTTCTTCACTTTACAGCGCTTTCTGGTGGCTGAGTGTGCACGATATTTAGCACATTTGGTTTAGCAGAGTTTCCAAAATAGACAGCTAACGCGTTTAAAAAAACAGACTAAATATTATAATTGAATTTAAAAAACCGGGTTAGCATAATTATTGTGCTCAGCCGAGAACAACCGTTTGGACAAAAATCTAAAAAGTCTTGACTGAACCAGTCTTTAGGACATATGCGTGTCAACTTTTTTCAAAGTGAGCTAACACCTCAGAATATCCGCTGTCAGTCTTGCGGCTCTTACAGGAAAGGTTTCATTCTACTCCTAGCTTAAAGCAATAATATCCAATCTGTTTAACCTGCAATCCTATTTTTAAGATGCTATAACGTATAATTTGCTAATTTTAAGTCTAAGTTTAACTGGCCGGAGTTACTGTAGTTTTGCAATATGTTGTTTCATGTCTGACACAGTGGCAATTAATTTTATGTAGTGTGTATTCTATGCGAGATGATTTGACTTTCCCAAAATGAATTAGGGCTTGAGTTAGGAACATGTGCGTTGGACGTGACCGAAAAAGTTAGGAACATCTAGTCATACCTGCGCTAAGAGTTCATTTCAATCGGATGATGAATTACACGGAGAAGAAATGACGAAACACGGGTTCTTAACGGAAACTTGTACACATATTGGCTGTCATACTGTATAGTACAAAAGTGGTCTCATGGCAATATTGTTTAAAACTGTATCAATATTTACCACACACGACCATCTGTAATCTCTACCGTGCTAGATGGCTTGATATCTTTGCTTGGAGTCAAACAGCACTTTTCTGTTTGTTTTGATGCTTGACGTATGAAAGAAATTAAACTGTGTTAGGATTCGTAAGGTAAATTTACCTTAGTAAAGAACTAACTTAATCCCTGCATTATGTAAAAGCGTCCAGTTGTTTTGCTTTGCGTAAGCCTTGGCAGACCATTTCATACGCACACAGCATTTTTGTGTGCAAGTTGCTATAAAAATTCATATCAAAAGTTTCCGTACTAACTGAATTTATAATTTCGTTCGAAGAAAGGCATCATGAGTGGCATTCTCGTGAATGGCCTAAAATTATTCATGTTGCATAATATTTTGCGTTCTCTGCCTGATCACGGGTCGATTTTCAATTTAAGAATTTCTGATTGCATGGAATTGCATACTTAAAAGGGTTGGTCAATACTACTGACTCAATGCATTTAGTATGTGACGAGTTGAAAAGCATACATTTCATACATTTTTTTTCAATCATTTGAACACCGGCTACCGTTGCTCTACTACAAATAATGACCATTCAGAAAGAAGATCATCGATCCAGCAATATAAATAGAGACATCTCGGAAATGATTTAAATTCCATTCAATATCACACAGAGCAAAGAAAAGAAAGTGTTGGAGAAAATGAAATTCTCATTTACATTCAACACAAGCTGATAAGTTTGGACTTTCTCTCAGAGTGGAGTTTTCATTCCGAATATGAATCCGGTTTCTGGATTTCGATCCTCAGCGATACGTAAGAAACTCAATCAAACGATGACAGTCGTCATATGTCGGGTCAGAGTTATAACACATCCAGTCGAAAGTTCTTCAAAAGTCACAAATTTTCTTGGACGGAACGAATTTGCATCGTAATGGTCGTCCGGTCGCCTTTTTCTTCCTGCACACTTGAATAATCTCCGGGTTTTATTCGGCTTTGCAGTGGGGACGGTATTTCCAAGTCAAAAGAAAGCAGGAAAGACTATCCTATTTGGTCAACCAACGCAAGGAGAGGAATGGCAATATCTGCAAAGCTTTTCTACTAAAGAATGCAATCTGAATAAAAATTTGATATTGAGATCCATATCGAATCCAACTCTGATTGCTTCTCATCTAATAATCCAAAGGACCTGCTGTCTCTACTCAGATCACGTTGATCTATCCTTTTGCTTTTCGAATTTTGCTGTCAACGAATTCAGATTGTGAAGGCATTGAGTGTCAGCCAAATTTGTTTATGCTTTCCGAGGAATTCCATATTTCCCTAGATTCCCGACCAGTTAACGAGTGCCACGGAGAGCAAGATTCATACGCAATAAAAGGACGACAGTTTTTAATCACAGAATATTTCAAACACTGAATGGCATTATCTATTTTAAGGAGTCTTGTTAGAGCGTTTACATGAACATTTTCTGCTTTGCTGACAAGCAAAATGCCTCGTAATGTTGTCTTTAGACAATAAACCCTTTTGCTGTTGTCATTTTAATGTGTTAAAATAGAAGTTAACATGCAGTTAAACAATGCAAACAAAACAAAGGTGGTAGTGCAGTTTTGTGCCCGAGAGCAAACTTTATTGGTATCATTCGGTTTCTTGAAAGATAACGTTTTTCTCAGTATTCATACGGGACAGATAAAATGAAAACAGGAGGTGTGTGTTTCTTTTATGCAGCTTCATAGACACAAATCATGCACAAAAAATAAAATTTTTGAATCCCAGCGAGATAAGGAAGTCGTAGCACAATACGAAAATGGGGAAAAATATTATCCCAATTTGTTAACTCAAAGAGCAAAATAAGGTTGGGACCTTTGCGGTTGTGGTTTGAGGTTTTTAGTTGCGACTTTGTGTTAAATGTGGGTTTTTATGAGATCAACTGCACTTGAATGAAGGCAAAATCAACCTCTTTTTACTTTATTTTCGTAACCTGTAGAGCGCAAATAGATCAAGATGAAAATAATATGGGAAACAAGAAAAGGCTTGCAATGGTCCTTGAAATGCAGTGCCAAGCAAACATCCCTTAGTAGTCTTTGGAATGTTTAAATATTTATAGGTTCACTGCACAAAGGCGAAGGACTAGGCATTGCCTTCCAAGTGTCACAAATCTTTCTGTCTCACAACAAACTCAATCTCAAGAAGACCCAGGACATGTTTCCTAGGTCTTTGTTGATGAAGATTTAGGCCTTTCGCTTATACTTTCTCCCCGATTTGGAAGCATGTGGCATCCAGTTGAGAAGTACGAGAAAGATGAACCTACCAGGTAGCTTGCATTTTGGCTGAAATAGTGTATTTTCTGATTACAAGGCTGACGCATAACACATGAACTCTGCTAATCGAGAGAACAATTCAAAACTGCGAGAAAATGAAGAGCTTATTCCCCGTCCATCATTATTTCTGTATCTTGGTTGTTCCAATATTATTAGAAAATGCACATCAATATTTCTGTTTTAGTGCGGAGAAAGAAGTCTCCCTGTTTCGCAAATACACGTGCCTCTCTCTCCTCCAGAGAAATAGAGCCCAGGAGTGAGCTGTACTATTATAACTGTCGCTGGTCTAAATTGTTACAAAAAGGAGTAGATCTCGTCCCGAACCGGAGGACTGTAAATTGGTATAGATTACTATCCGAGTTTCTCCCAGCCTTGAACACTACGCAAACAACACGGCCATTTCTCTTAAACGGGATGAATCTCATTTTCGAAAAGGACCTGAAACGCAGGAGGAAAAGGCCGAATTTCTTTATAGTTTTTTTTATAGTTTTAAGCATAGGCAAACTTCAAATAGGCTTCAAAGGTGTATGTGTTTGTTGAGATGCATCGCTGCACTCGTATGTTTTTGGTAAGAATATATGAAGTGTCATCTGCAAGCTATAGTCTGGGTTAATTTCAACAATTCCAAGCAATCGAGTGTGATTTAATCGCAATACAAATTGAAATTAGCTGTGTCCGACTGTAGTTTATGTACAGGAATGCTTGATGTTTTATCAGAAGGTTAGCAAGTAAAGTAGGATAATACTTTATTTTATTGCAAAATACAAATAAAGACAATCAAGCTGGAAAGAACCTGAAGGAACTGGAAAGGGTGACATAGAGGGGAAATCGAGATTGTGTGAATGTTGCGTAGAGTTTGTTCAGAAGGGAAAGAAGATCATCTTGGAGTGTAGGAAAAGAGAATAACACTCACGGTCTCCTCTCAATTCCACATTCAGTAACAATTTTCTGCTTGAACTGTGAAGTTCGACTTCTCTGTCTCAATTTGCCATGACCAGTCAAGTCTCGAAACTCCAAATATCATTGAAAGCAACAGAAGTATTTTGAGTCACTTGGGACACTATATTCCTCCTTGATCAAAAAATTTACCGTTAGCATTCACGTCTGCAATCTTCGCGTCTGGTAAGTTTCCACAATTGCAAACAATTTGCTGGTGTGAAAACTGGTGAAACAAAAAAGCTTTCAATTGAAATTGAATTCTGGCCGATACTGAACTCTAAATTACAAATTATTTAAAAAACAATTTTTGGTGTTGGATTTAGTCTGGTCTCTCGTTTTGTAGTTCCAACGTGATCAGGATATTGTGGGAAAAAAGGACAAACTTGCTTTACATATCTTTTACCAGTGCATGTGTGCCTTATGACATAGAGTGGGTTTCTGTGGTCAACAAATTAAAATGAAAAACATAGGCATAAATAAGAAATATGAGCTTTGCCTTACAGGGTTGAAGTGGGATGACTTACTAACACAATACGCTACATTTCAATTCACAAATGATGAATGATGATGATCGTTGGAATATAATTTGGATTTAATATCTAAACCCCAGTTAAGTTATTTATGTGTGCGCCCAAGGTGATTTATGCACTAGAAGAGTCCTGCGTATTGAAAACTGGAAGTTAAAACCGAAGATCCTGTCAACATCAAAACCAAGGCTTTTATTTATCTGATGCCGGTAGTTTGAATAAATATGAAAAATGTGTGTGGATTGGGAATCGCCTCCTCTCGAGAAGCGGAAGGCTGCAATAAACCAGCACAATATACAAGGCCATAGATTATTCTTAAGAGGCAGAGATTGATACAGAAACAACTCTTACTTAACCCAAAGCACAACTGTCCAAAAACCAGGAGTGAAAGTGGAAAAAGGACGACACATAAGTTTCAATTACCCGAGAGCAAATCAGCATAAATTCCCCCTTGTCCTAACTCTTGTGCTTTCTTTCCCACTTCACCGTCTCCATCCTCCGGCTAAGCTTACGATCACCCGCAATACTAACCTAAGTCAAATTCTCGTTCTAAGTATATACCACGAGCTACATGAATGTGTTATGAACTTAAAATTCCCAACACAGATATGAACCTTAAATTGTAGATTTAAGAAACCACAAACTTTAAACAAACCAAGGTCTACGTAGTAAGCAGAAGAAGGAACAGTAATAATATATAGCTTAGCCATGAGAGTCCATAGGACTGGATATTGTGTTTTATTAGACACAGAAGTTTTTTTCAAACAAATTATTGTTTATTTGCCATTTCGAAGGAAAAGTACCTCAAGTTTTATTAAGTCTACAAGTATAAACTCTGCATTGTTTTTGAGTAATTAAAACGAACTAGGGAGAGAGATCACTTTTCAAAACTTTCAAGTAGGAACTCAATTTTCTTAGACCAACAACCCTGAAGATCGTACTGATTACCAGCTTATAGTTTTTAGCGAAGGTGATCCTTCTGAACACAAAACCAATTAAATCATGTCTCCAAAGTCCAAATGTCACCCAACAGCCACTTTTTTGTCTCCCATAAAGATGTAGTTTATTGGAGGTTTTAATTTGTTAGCTCACGTTTTCGTGGGATGAACGCTCAATCTTTTATTTTTTGCTAAATTTAAAGCCCATGGACATGGTTGACAGGTTTATGTTGGTCTTGCATTATTTACTTACTTGCACAATCTAACCTTAACTGGCAAAATAAGAGGAAGTTAAGAGCAACATAAATTATAAATCTTTGAGTGTATCGGAGCGTGCAAACCCATTAGTGTGCATTCCCAGTCACTTTTTCAATATAGATGGTTTCTTTTCACGGCATTAAGTAGGGAACTTGAACTTTGTGCACTTCCAATGGAAATGAAATCTCTAGAGAAATTAAAAATAAAAATCCTCCGAACTTTCTTATTTTAGAAAAGGGTAGACCAAACTAGAAAAGCTTTAGAGAGACGTGCTCTTTATTGTGTGCGTTATCCGTTGAAATTACTCTTCCATGTAGACAGCAGTTTTGTTTCCTTCTTACCAGTTGAAAAATGGAAGGAATCGAAGAAAACATTATGAAATTTCTGTTTTGTTAGTTTAATATCTTAAATATAGTTGAGACTGTGTTCTTGATTTTTCAACTCATTTCCCAACAAATGAAATGAAGTAAGCTGAAAGACAATACTAGGAACTATGTCTGATAAATTATTGATTAAGAAAAAAACCGTCTTAGCTTAATTATATTGAACTAACATAAATCAATCTGCAGGTAGGCTTTTGAAAAAGGAAAAACTTTGATGCAAAGTACTTAGAATTTTAGATACTCAATAACATTTCTGTACAATTTCAAATTCATCATTAAGCTTGCAACAAGAAATTGACATGTTTTACGAAGTGGTAGTGACATAAATGCAGATATTTCAAGTTCCATGTCTGCCAATTTCTCTCTTAATCGACTGTAGGTTTTGAAAGGCAGTTCTACGCAAAATGGGTCTACATAACGGAAGTTACGCAAAGTAAATCACAAAAAGCGTAGAGCCATAAAGAAATATGTAAATCAGGGCAAAAGAAGTGGGAGAAAGCAACAGGATCAGCCGATCGAACACTAACGTGGATTTATTGCTTTCACTTAAACCTCTTGGTTGCTATAAAAATCTGGATGTTTCACCTTTCCTATGGGATTGAACACTCTCTTAAGCATACAAGAAGGATATGATTTCAACTTGTAGCTTATTCATTATGAAGTACTGTCGAAAAAAGAATGAAAGAAACAAATGGCTTAAACTGTGCAGGAAATTCGTGGGCAATTCTTTGGTTTTTCAGTTTCAACTTTGATTTTTTTAAACATAATGTAAAATATAACGTAAGTTTGTAACGTTAGGCATTATTCTTAATAATTTTTGCTTTGCCTTTTGTGAAGGTATTATTTCATTTGTCTGCAAGCAGACAGGACCACAATATAATCATTGATCGTGCAGTACAGCTGTTTTCCTCGTTTCAAAATTTTTCGACATTGAACTGTTGACCTTACCTCACCACATCTGATGTTGAGAGATGCGGACTTTGAGTTCAACTTTTACCATTGAAGGGTGACACATTGCATCGACGTAAATCTGTTAGAAAATCATTCCATGTATGATTTCTATATTGTACCGAACAAATAAACTCTCTGAATCTTGTAGCATGCGTTTATTTTATATTAGAGGAAAGCACCATTGTCACATGGACCAAGCTAATTTGGAAACGTGCCCACCAGTTGATTTCCTAATGTTAAAGCTGAGTTGTAGTAAGTAAAGCTCATACAAAATGCTGATTGAAAGAAGGCTTTTGTCTGTTATGTATATACTAGCATCATCGAATCTTTTTGTAATTGACATAGGCTCTGAGCAGAGAAAGAATAAGGTGCACAAAAAAGCACTGCGCAGCTATACTTGTGTCAATGGGAAGTAATACAATATTTTTGCAATTGTCTTTTGTCCTTTTGTCCTTTCACATTAGCGTTTTGAGAAAGCGAGCTTCAGCTCAACATGAAACTTTGCTCTCTTCAAAGGTGAATTGTGTTATGTGTCACTTTCCACAAAAAGGACCTTTCATTCTCAATAAATTCTGAAATTCTGAAACAGGTATTGTTTCTGGTTAGCTACACAATAAAATATACTATTCTTGAAGAAATACTAGATAAATCATCTACAACGGCACACAAATTGAAATAATAAGTTTACGTTCATAATCTTTTTCTTGGCGAAAGGTTTGACGCATTTCACCGTATGCGTGTGGAAGCTTTTAATCTGTGTTGGTAGCTTTGATGAGAGACTACAGAGCGTTTATGCTCTTAAGGAACCGGCACGCAACCATTTACCGACCTAGAAGAAAGGAACAGCCTGAACAAGAGGATCTTTAGCTTAGATAAAATTAGTTTGTAGTTTTATTTCATCCCGGCTGTTTTTGGGAAATAAAAGTTTTCTTCATAGATTCAAGACTTAGAGGCTGATACAAGGTGGGAACCTGCACATGATCTCATGCATGAGGAAGAAGATCCAAGTTGTACTGCTTGTAAGTAAACTTGTTTTCTCCGAGTTTGCTCTCCAATACTTAAAATACATTCCCTCTCCTAGTGAATTGAAATCGATCTTGTGTGTTACAAGTGCAAAAGTTACACTACTCCAGTTTGTTCTTTCTCTCTGGCTCGCATTACTCATATACAATGCATGATTGTGAATAATAGTGAAAGCAAGTATGATTATGCAGCCCAGCTTTCTTCAATTTTTATAATTAGCATCTCCTGTTAGCCTGTTTAATTTGTATGTAAGTGTGGACTGGTTGTGAGCACGATCTCTTAAAATATCGTTTATTTAGGTGTATCTGTTTTAAGTGGTATTGATCAAATAAAACCTAATAGAAGGTTTTTCATTCATGTAGCATCTTAGTTTCAACTTAATCAGAGTTTGTTCGGTTGCGAATGATTTGAATTGCTGCTGTCGATGCGACGGATGGGCTTAGCTCTCAGCTCTTGTTCTAGTTAAGGGGAAACTTTTTGCACAACAGGAAGATTTTGAGAAAAAATAGCTTTCTGGACAAAAAACGAATTAGAACTGGGAAAACTTTCACACAGGAAGTTTTCATCCATTGTAGCGATAGATGGAAAAATGTGTAATAGTAATAAATTAAGGTTCTGTTTATCTAAAAAGAATAATTCTGAGAATTTCAATTTCTAAAAAATTGCAAAAATGCGTTGGGGCAAAATATCGTTACGTAGCTGGAATATAAAACAAGTCAAAAATCCAAACGAAGAAATGTAAAGGCGGTTATCAAGTTGGTATCTCTGTCGTATTCTTAGAAGAGGTACCAGGTGCAGTCTAGTCCCATTGGCGAGTTTTAAGATAATCAACTCTCTACACGTTCCGTGACAGAATTCTATGCCCAAAAAATTTAAAGAAGGATCATTAGTCAAGAACGGAAAAGTGAAGTAACTGAACGGGGAAACGAGGTGGAAGTATTTCTATATTCTCCATAAACCAGCTTGGAAGGTTTTGAGTAGATTTTGATTTTGCAAAAAAATTGATCTATCTAAGAATGCACAGAGCAGAGCAGTGAAGACTTCACTTGAGCCTATTAGTCTTCCCCTCAACATTCATAAAGCAGGAAGAAGGAAGTGCTATTTGAGCAACCATCAAGAGCTTCGACTCTTTGCATGATTCGAAGGCCAAGGATGTTCAAATCTGAACTTTGGTGGATTTCTAATGTCTCATTGAAAGCGAAGCACTCAAAGATGCAAAGCTGCGCGATTTATCTAGAACTTAATTAGAGTTACCGTCTGTTCGTGACCATTAATGGAAGACAAAAGAATGAATCTTTCACTCTTCCTGCTACACTTGATCTCCTGTGGGGTAATTATATATTCAGTAAACTACAGCGTATATTTTAAATGTACGCCCATTAGAGTATAAGCTTATAGTCAGGAAAGGCTTCTGAACGTCGATATTCCAAGGCACCACAAATAAAATCCATCGTTGTTTTGAAATTGTTTTACAATTTATGAAATGTCTCGTTTCTCTGGTGAATACTTACCAAAATAAATATATTAAAGAGAGTAACTCTTCTAAAAACAGGCGTGAATACTTACAACTATCACTGCTATGAGTAGGACAGAATAAGTGTGGATTTGTTATTCCTAAGAAAGTGACAGACATGTTCAGAATTGTAAACCAATACTAATGTAGATAGTGCACTCATCTTTCACGTTATCAGGGTCAATTAAATATTTCGTATAAATCGAGCTTTTGTCCTCAGGAAATTCTGAAGTAAAATTGCTAATGTACAGCTTATTTTTTCGGTGTGGAAAGGATTGGAAGAAGGTTGAAGGAACGAGTCTTAGATAAGCAGAGAAAGTAATCTGGAGGGATAAACGTTCACGCCTGATTCCTTACTTACAAACTACAGACTGATTTTTGTACACATTCCTTCTACAAAGTCTACAAGCAAATCCCGTCTTAAGTCTTATGCTGATGTGGAACTGTTTAACTGAGAGTGAATAACGGCGTGTTTTGCCAGGGTCTCTAGGATAAAATGGAAAGAAAATCCACCTGCTGCAAAAAAGACGCTAACTCTTTTGCAACGAAGGAATCTGAGAAGGACAGGATTGATTTAAGAATGGATAAATGAAATGATGCCTAAATAATCTCGGAGTGCCACACGCATCTTGTAGATCCTTGAGCCGCTGGTTTCTAATTTTATCTATTCTTCCTAGCCCACTCTGAAAGGTATAAGGTATGATAAATAAAACTGCTCAGTGTAATTTCTGTCCCGTCTCTTTTGAATTTCCTTGCTGACCATACTTGTGCCTTATAGATTTTGAACTACTTCACTACTACTCGTATTCCCTCAGAAGATTTAATTCAAAAACCTTTACCATTTTCCTGTAGCAATCTACACATCTTTTCTCTCTGGACATGAACGACCCAACCCCATCTTAAACTTAACTTTTCCGGATAATCTTACTTCAGTCTTCCTGCTCCCGAAGGTAGCCATTGAGACTTAGTGTGTCTTAATTATCAAATTGGTAGAGTTTAGTGAATTTTGAACGACAATGAAGTCATACAATTTTTACTCCTAATCATATGAATGTCATATTGATGATGTTGGAACAATGTTAAATGCTTTAGACGCATGAAATGTGAACAGTTTAAATAAAACGGAAGACTTTTGCCTTCAAACATGGAATTTCATCTTCAACTTTCTTTTGCAACTTGCAAAGCAAACAAGTTAAAGTTGTTTAAAGTAGCGTTAGCCAACCAAGGAGAAAAGAGTATGAAACTTTTGCATTAAAAACTACTAAAGTAAGCTGAAAAGAGAGAGATGTTTGAAAGATGCACTCACCTCGTGTAAACGAAAACCATTTCATCGATTTGGAAGGGGAAATGATGAGCTTCTTCAACACACAAAACGAGTTTGGTATTTTGTGCTGTCTGAGAAATGTCATGTGGCAACAGGATTTGAGACTCTGTAACTACCGTCTGCGTCTTTTGATTAAGTTTGTCTTTCTCTCACCCTTCATTCATTTATTGATGAGATTACGAAGAAGATTCTTCCTTTCACACGAAGACACAATTTAGTGTCTCTCATTTGAAATGCCAAACTGTAAGTCTGTAAGCGTATAGATGTAGGAGGTAGCTTTTCTCTGTAAGAGGTAGCTTTTCCATCAAAACGGGTGGAAGTCTATTGATTTGAGAAGTGAAACCAATTCTTCAACCACAGGAAAGAACCTTCACGGAATTCAATTCATCTCCTACCTAATAAAATCCCACTCGACTCAGCTGACAATGTATGAAATTAGTCTCATTCTGTTGCAAGAGAGATGGGAACCACAATAAACACACAACTAAAATAATTTTATGTCGTCGCTCACATTTTTTGTTTGTAATTCTTAGTTACGTTATGAAATCCCACTTGCCTTAATACGATCAATTCAAACTTTCAAAACAAAGCTAGAAGAACTAAATGGACTAACTTATTAATTGTTGATGCATATAATTCCCTAAGCCATTTCCTTCCTTAAGCCAATCCCAAATCCATCCTTTCGGAATACTTTATCGCAAAATAAAGGGATTTTACAATTGCTGCTTGTCAGAATTAAGTCCCTTAACTTAAATTCAACAGGTTGGGCACACACATTCAAATGAACGACAAGTCATGACGAGACCTTATGAAGAACTTTTGATAAATCAAAATCTGTTGACGGATATTGGGGGCTATAGTTAAAAAGTAAAAGTATTCTACTGATATTTTGTGATTGAGGAATATCTGATGAAACGCCTATTGGATCTGGGGACGTGAAAAGGTTGGGCGTAGGAAAATGTGACCGATTTCTGGGAAGAAAGACATGTCCTGGAGTGAAATTGCACGTTTGGTTTCAAAATATAAAACTCAGAATGAGTAGGATTTCTAACAAATCGTAAATGAAAGCGGAACAACATTACTATTCAAATCCGATCGCTATCAATAATTGTGGATGCCATTTTTCTTCTATCTCAATTTTGCGATATGTTTCTGAAATTAGTAATAGAGCTTTACAATCGTAAACTGAATGAGCTGCCAACGTCCTCGCAAAGAATGCTTAATGTTTTTTCCCCTCGGCATCTCGCTACTGTATTTTTGTGCAAGGCCTAAAGGTTTTAAAAAAGAGAAATCATTTTAGCTTGAATGGTTCAGAGACTTGCAAGATAAACATTTATTGTGCCATTCCACAAGAATGGCCTATTTCCTCCAGCAGAGGACATTCTGGAGCAGTTCTGCTTGGCTAAGTGCTTTAAAGCACGTTGCTGTAAAGGCCGAATGTCTCACGAGCTAAATCTCAACATTCTTTAAAGGATATCACATATTTTGTACTGAAGTATGACACTGCAAACAAGACTTCCTCTATAACAATAAACCAAGATTGTTCACTTTTCTCTGCAAAAGAATTCCTAGTGCCTAGTGTTGCGAATTCCGTTTAGTGTCTACGTGGAACTTTCTACACGAGGAGAAAGTGCTTCGACTGTCAAGAACACAGAAAGCAACAGAGAATGAAGTAGCAACTTACTCTGTTCGTATCTGCTAAATATAAACCTTCCGTGTCAGCCTATTGAGCCTAGAAAGTCTCTCACAGGGAAACACAAACCACTATCAGTTTTATGGCCTTCCAAATTTTTTCAAGTCAAGGTAAGACAATTTATACAAACAGGGTGAAACTTTTTGTTTATTTTTTGTTGATAGAATTTCTTGAACTTTCCTTTCGGCCGATGTGAAATTCCTCTTCATTTATGAAATTTATTTTGAGGTTTATAGAGTTCCACGCTAAGTTTCACTTTTCAGACCATCAAAGTTGTCGTAAGTATGCATGGTACAAAGTTATGATGCAAAATAGCACAACCAGGAATGTGTGTCAACAGCAAATGGAATGCTCTTAATGTCTGCAGGTACAATTTAATGCTATATAAGTGTTACGATATTCCTGTAATGATTTTATTTTGCTCCTTACGTTGGCCTTCCGTTAATACAATAGGAAGGTTAGTCTCCGGTGGATTGTCAGTGGGTTTAGTCTCCTAGATTGAAGTGGGTGCTTTTTTATTGCGTGTGACGCTCTATTATAGTGCCATTTTTACTGCGAAATAATTTGCGAAGGATGTAGAGTGCTTCATTAATAATGGAAGAAAAAGTTGGCTATAAGGTATCTCATAAAGCTTTTCTGATAATTTATGCAAACGTCGGATCTGCCATATCTTGCTTCTTATTTATTTGGCAACTCTTCCAACACCTTCAGTCATATTCTGTTCGTCAATGCAAACAAGGAAGTGATTTATAACGCATATTTTGTTTCTTCTCGCATAGTGTGGACGTTGTGAAGTTTACTTTTAAGATGCATTCGCTGCTAACGGTATTTTGAATCAGCTTTCATGTTGATATAGGTTTTCGCTTTTTCTGCAGATGTGCTTCTCTTTAATTTCCGGAGGAGGGGATTAACGTTGAATCCAGACAATTCATTTGTACAGGGTTAAATAGAAAAACATAACTGGAAATATTTCTATTGTTTGTGTTTATTTCAACTATACTTAATTCAATTTGGGAGAAAGTTGGAAATCCGAAAATGGCAAGTGATACCTGGAGAGGAATGTCCCAGTCTCCTACTTTTTCTCATTCTGAGACGATTTCTTCTTCGACACCTGAAGTATATCTTCACTCATCGTGGATTCTTGCTAGTCTTCTCACTTTCACAATAACAGTGTTCATTAGGGACGTTCAAAGACTTGGAGTAGACTCTCGAGCCTTTCCATTTAAGGACAGCAGGGCTTCAAATAAACGAGAGCAATGCATGTAGCCGGAATTATCGGAATTTTTTGTACCTAGACACACAAGATGAACTGAAGAAGTAACTCGCCTCAATGAGGGACTAAGCTTTTTCCGTTCCGTCCAGTTCTAACCAACTAATCTACATTTCTACTCACTCCAACTCACTACATGAACTCCTAAGACCATGAGTGTCTTAATGGTTCTCCCCATTCAGGCATTGACAATTCCCACGTATAACTGAATATCATTGAAGCAGAAGTAAACAATCAGGCCAAAGTTTTTCAATTTCACCGTATGTAGTTTTACACAAAAATTCTCAGTTGAAGTTGAAACTATGCAGCAATAATTCCTCATAGCAAAATAATATTCCTAATTTTATGTTTGAAATTACTTCTTCACAATGTGCTCCTATTTCCTTTGCTGTGTCATAATACCTCAGTAAAAGTAGAAGCTTTCTGTTTTGAATTTATCCTAAATCCTGTTAGCATCAACTTAAGGATTTTTCTCCTCCCACGGTGAGACTTTTGACTCTGAATATATAGACGTAGGGTTACATTTTAACTCCATCTTTTGCCTCCCACGTGGACTCTTTGGGGATTGAATCGTGAAATAAATGTGGTAAAATGATAAATGCAAATAAAGATTCCCGATTCTCAAAAAGAAGATTACAGGAAAGTAGCCTTAAGCTTTCAGCTTATGCAAATGCGATGGAGATTTGATTTCGTTAGCAGAGCTCCTAATGTAAGTGATGTTGCGGTAAAATCATGTGATAAATAAGGAGGTTTTAGCTCTTCAGCAGATATTTCCCACCTTATTCTATCTGTTTCGATTTCCATTTCCTCTTCATTGAATCAAATACATTTTACAATTTGTCGAAGTGGATTTAAGTAATAGGGTCAAATCTATTCGGCCACCATAAATATCGGCAATTGTCACCATAACTATCGCTTTTCCGAAAATTTAAAATGTGTCACCAGTGAATTCATTTTTGGTCACCATAAATATCGTTTTGTACACCATAAATGTCTCGTGTTGGACATGCAGAAAATTGTGCACCGGGAAATAAAATTTCACTTTAAAAAGTTAGAAGGTGTGGTTATTAACTGTTTTGGATTGATTTTAAATTAAAATGGCATCTTCTCAGCAAGTAAACTGGAACGACACGGATTTCGAAACCAGTCAATCAACCTCCGTGTAAAAAGCAGCGTCAAGACTTTACTTGGGAGTTCACGAAGGCTTTTCCAACCAAGGATATGGCTCTGGAGTTCATTAAGAAACTTAACGAGTACCAATTTAACAAACAATACAGAACCAGTGACGGAGATATTTTGAAGTATGTGTGCAAGGTGGATCAAAATTGTGCCTCCAGATACCGGATCATCTTAAAATCCTGTTCCAAAGAAGTAACGGTGGAGAAATCTGTGGACACACATGACCTTATGGAACGGAAGCTTCACGGTAAACTTTAACTTTACCTCCAACGGTTTAGTGACTGAATTTCTAAAACATGCAATATTTTCAGGTATCGGGCAAAATACGAAACAGGAGATAATACCTCTAATGGAACAGTCTATTCTTAAACTGAATGCAATCCTTAAAGCACAGGAATACGGCCTCCAGAGAAATCCTCAACAGGTTCCTATTGTCATGCTATAAAGAAGAAGCTCCACCAATATTGTCTTTAGAATCATTGGAATCTCCTAGCTTACACTATACAAAAGCTGCGGATTCTTAAGACGAAGCGTATATTCTTCACAAATGCTTCTCTTCCTGATACAATTTATTGGTATTGCGAACAAACATAAGTTGTATGAATTTCCTCCAAACGCAAAGGAAGTACCACTGGGTTTAAAACGAAAGAGAGGAAGAATTCCTATTGCCTCAAGAGCTCTAATTGTTGACTAAATGCTACCAATATATTCTTTGTAAAAGTTCGAGTGCTAAATTTTTAATAAATACTCATTAAATTGATATCGACGAATTGCATATTTTTGGTGTACAAAACGATATTTACGGTGACCAAAAACGAATTTACCTATATTTATGGAGACCGATAAGAGACATGCCTAAGTAATACATTAATAATATCATCTTACGAACATTCGCTCAATATTTGCGGATAACAAATACTTACGTGTCGGGGAATTAGACCAACAACAAACCGAACCCAAATTCGTATTACACAGTCATCAGCGTACGGTGGAGTTTCTGAGAGATTCTGTGGCGCAAAGACTGCTTACGATCTCTGAGTTATTTAAAGGGCAGAATGAAAAGGGGCTATACCTTCTCCTTACGGGGGAAATCCTGTTGCAGTCATAATTCTGAATGGTTTTTCTATTTGAGAAATGATTACCGGGCCTCCATGTATTCATTGTTTACGAACAATTGTCGTCAGAAGGAATGATGTCAGATTAAAGTTTTATTCATTGCATTTAATACAATCTTTAAAATGTCCTACTGGTAAATCGTGGCCTAATAGTTAGGGGAATAACGTATTACAACTTGTGTATGAAATTTCATGGAAAATAAAAGTTCAAATTTCATATTTTGTTTCAACTCCATAAGATTACCCGAACTCAAATATCAAGTCTGCACGTAAGGTGACCTAAGGCGAATAGTATATCTAGATGATAACATTTCCACAACAAATGAAACAATCGATGTCAATATAATTGCAACTACACAGTTAAATACTAGTATATAGTTTTGTAAAGTTACCATATTTTCCCGCATGTATGCATTTTTTTCTCTTTGCTTTGCTAACGTAAATTCCAAATTCTTTTTTTCCTTATCTCTCTTCCATAAAATAATTAATTCTGAGTATTTGAATTCAACAATTGTTTCATATAAATGATGAAATCCGTGAGCAAGTAATCGTGCCAGTCCAATTTTAAATTCTAATCCCAAAGCAGAGTCAAAACTAAAAAAATAAGGAACACCATTAAACGATTTCTCAGGTGGTAACAACTTGAAGCAATTGTGCTTGTGCCCAGCGTATATATTGACCTTGTTAATAAAGTAATTGTCATTTGGTCTATGATCGACCACGGCATATTTGATCCCGTCGTTGTTGTCCCCAAAATATTCCTTCAAGTATTTAACAGTCGATTGAAATCCCTTTCTCCACTTGACACGCTGATGATTCTTCGTGTTGTATTCATCATGGAGCCACCTTTCAGCTGTTTCGTTGTTTTTTGTAATAAACGTGAAATTCCTGTCGTAGAGTTCTCGTGTATTTTTTACAGGTTCCTGTCTTGACGGAACTACTAACGTAACTGTGATAAAGTTTTCATACACCGCTAGCAACCCCAAAAACCAAAAGTCCAACACAGCTAGAAAGATAAGTCTATGATTTCCATTTTGTCTACAAATTGCCCTGTACACATATCCTAAGTATTTCAAAAATAAATAAGCAGTGTGTTTTTGTCCGTCATTAACAACTCGGCCTCGTAGGGTAGTTACAGTTGCCATTATAAGAACGGATGCAAGAAAGAAGCCCCATATTTCCGGGGAAACGTTTCTAATCCAAATATCTGACTGTACTTTGTAGCTGGTGAGTTCATTAAAACAATATACAATACCTTTATAAATGTACTTGTTTAAAACAGGTGAGGATAGATAATACCGAGTTGATTCTTGAAGGGCTTGCATAGTGTAAACACTTGGCAACTTTCTTTTCCTTTGAGTTATGAAACTAACGTTAAGGTGGCTTGCAACAAAAATCATTTGAAGGAGCGTCTTTTGGATAGTCCGAAACCTGTTGCGATGCAACAAATGCCGTAGGCTATGACGAGCAGAATTCAAGGAAACATCCTCATGTTCCGCAAACACAGAATGGGAATGCCTATAATGAGCTGAAAAGGCCCAATCCTTTTCAAAATCAATCATTCTGATTGACAACATGTTTGAACCTAGGTCTATAATCTGCAAAGCTCGGCGGCAAAATGTGCAAAAGTAGTACAAATTTCCTAACAAAATCATGTTTCCTAGGATACTTTCCTTTAAAGATATTTCTAATAGAAAGATTCTGTGCTGTTTGGGCATTTGCCAGTACCAGTCATATTCTGTGTACATCATTTCGGGATGTTGAAATACAACGACAATAAATACTCCATTTTTGTAAAGAATATCTGTTTTCCTTTCGTTGTAATTCGACAGTTGAATTGTAGAAAATAGTTGTTCGCCGAAGTTTATATGGACATGCAAGTAGCAGTTGTATTTCATAGTAGGAAACACAGCGGGAACTATGTCCAAATTTGCGAGTCCATTTTGAATCATAACAGAATGAAATGAATCTGACTGCAAAGAAGTGATAATAGAATGGTGAATATCTTTCTGTTGATACGAAAGGTTATGTGAATCTTTGAGGAAAGCTCCACATGTTGAAATACCCTTTAAAACTGTACAAGTAGAGGATAATAGGTTGTTGGATGATATTACTACTAAAGCACAGATAAGTGTGTACACAATTTTCATGACAGCTGTCAACCTCCGATAGTTTGTGCTTTCGCTCAAATTTTGTGTACTGTTAGCAAGATAACTTAGGAACTCTGACTTCAATTAACCAGAAATTTTGCAGGCACGATTTTTATTGTTGCACGGAGGTTGTGCCTAGCTAAGGAGCAAATAAGTGACCTTGGATACCGGTGGGGGTTGAAAAAGTCCGACCCGATGGGTGTTTTAGTTAAAACTAAAACTAAAAATGCACTCTAAATCCCGTGGATGTATAGTAATGAGCAAATAACCGACCTTGTGTGGCCACAAGGTGACGGGTGTGGTCAATACGTTGGAATCCGTAAGCGTTACTTGATTCTGTACTTCTTATTGGTAGAGTAACCAGGTTGGAATATGGATTCCTATCTGAGGATTAGAAGTAATAGTCAGCATGAAATAGCAGGACAATGATAGTGTCTACAGCAACTGTGGTGGGGTTCCAGGACACAATATATTATATTCGAAATCGAATTCTTAGAATACAACACTCTCCATTCCTGGAATATACTGCTATATGTGTGTCATACTGTCATAAAAATGCAATAGATTAAGCTCCTAAATATTTGATAGGGCACAAAACAAATCTTAGAAAATTCTAAGCTAAATTTGGTTACTCCGTTCTTAGAAATCTTGATGCCTCAATCTTTGAAGCCAACGTCACAACGTTTTAGTGTTTGCAAAAAGGCTCGTGAGTGAGGACTGTTGGTGTATATGTTTAGGGTTGAGAATATTACATTAACCTTACTGACATTTTAGCCACAACTTGAAAGAAGTATGTCAGTATTTAAACTGGAATTATTCAATCCACTACGGAAAATATTCAATCAGTTGAAAGCTTCATATATAATCAAGTAAAAAAATCGATCGACAAAACTACGTGTACTTCAGAAGAGAGCTATCTCCCTGATAAACTTCTGTCGTCGTCTTTAGCAATTATTAATGTATAAGCCACTCACAGTTGATTGCGCGTGATACCTACCGCACTTGCTAGCGAGTTTCCAAAATGGACAGCTAATACTTCTCAAAGAACAGCCTGGACATTATAATGGAATTTAAGAAAACCGTGTTAATACCATTTTTCAGTACCTGGAGAAGAAGTTTAGAATGATCGTGTTCTTAGCGGAAAAGGAAACACATTCTAGTTCTGATGGAGAAGGTGGTTGTTTCCACTCCACGTGATTGTTTAGTTCCTTGTCACACAAAATCCTTTCTCCTTGTCTTTTCTCCAGAAAACACGTCAGTGATATAATATGTGGGGCAGACTTGCACACATTTTGCCCGTAACACTGTATGGGTCCAAATGTAATCTCATTGTAATATTGTTTAAGAGCGTATCAATATTTATCACACATAACAATATGTAATCTGTACCGTGCTAACTGGCTTGAGATGTTCGCTGGTAGTCAAAAAACAACTTTTCTCTTCGTTTCGACTGACTTCTGAGAGAAATTAGATTGTATGAGTGTTCACGTTTTTCGTAGTGTTTATTATGTGACGAGTAGGAAAGCATGTTAATAAATTCATTTTCAATCACTTGAACGTTTTTTATTCTTCGTGACTAACTGAAATTTTAGTGTGTGTGTCAGTTATAGTGAAAGCCATATTTAAATGTAAATCATGGTACAAAGCAACGTTCACAGACTACTGATAAATTCCTGTACATTGCATGCAAAACAAATGCGGAAATAATTAATGTTGGCTGTAGGAAGGCTGCTGGAATTGACTATTTGTTTGGCTTGGGCAGTTACATGTCTTCTGCGGGTGTTCAGGAATGTCCACGTGAAGTATGTGATCATTAGAGTAAGCCACGTAAATCCATTTCCATACATTCCTATTACCTTCCTTCGAAGAAAAATCTCAAATCCTTCCAAGGCAAGGAATCTTTCTTATCTCCACACTGTTCGCTTTATTTCACTCTATGATGACGTGTCAAGAACGGAAAGAATTCGCAAATATTAAGCGACAGCTATTATCGCAGCTCGTCTTTCAAATCAGGTTTTCACGAAGGGGCGTAAATCCTTCGCTATCGGGCCTTCGATAATCCCGATTTCCTAACTGAAAAACTG
>JAQGAC010000235.1:0-32677 GCA_034696585.1 Isotomurus maculatus
GACGTTCTGAAGGAGTTGAAGGCTGAGGATTTACGACCCTGCAGTTTGACCTTAGTGATTGGCCGGAGCTGCCATAGTCTTACTTTTTTCAATAATTATTCCTTTAAAACACCCGTGATACTTTCTTACAGAAATAAACGTGATTGCTTCATATTAGAAGAAATTTGCTTTTTAGTCTTTGTTCCTCTGAAAAGAAAATAATGACTACACAGCGAATTTCAAAGCTCCTAGCTCAGTTTATTGGGGAATGACGAAAGCATCACACACATAGATACAGTACAACATGCCTACGCCATATAAACGTTATGGTAGATAGTAAATACGTTGTGCCTATCTACACAGAATCCGATAGTGATTACTGTTATTTTAGATAATTATTCAAGTAAAAGAGAACCTCACAAATTAAAAGTATCCTGCACCTTATTGCTAAAAGGTATTCCTTCCGAATTCTGCTAAAAACAACTCAACAAGAAATGAGGAGGCAGCACCAATTAGTGCTGCGAGGCTGATACAAAAAATTAAGTAACAATTTTTCAGAACAATCATATAGTTTTGATATTGTAATTTACCACCGTTGTTTTGGTAGCTAATCCAGTCTGGGTCAAAATTATTCATTGTTTTCTTAATTCTTCGTTTGCTTTTCAAAACATTGAGATCCTTACTAGCACTTAGTAATTTATAAGCACCCATTTCTTCAAGTTTCTGTTTTGCCATTTGGAAGTAACTGTTGGAAGTCAAATATCGTAAAAAACCAAACTCTACTAAATGCGTGTTCAGATGGAGCTAATGTGTAGCAGTCGTATTTCCACCCGACCACTTCTTTTGCAAGTTCAATCTTGATAGATGCGTGAACTTTTTTATCATTTTACATGTATTTCTATTCGTCGTTGCGCAACCAAAAATGAGACTTGATACTGTCGACGCTCCTAACGACATCCGAGTCTGAAGGTTCTTCCACAAAATTTCCCCTTTGTTTAAATGTGTTTTCAACCCATCCACTGGATTCGTCTTGATATAATAAAAATAATAGTAATTCCATGTTCCAAGTGTTCTATTTAAGCTGCTAAAAGTTTACTCCGTTATTATGACGAGCGTTTATAATAATTGATATTCGTGTCGTAAACGTATATCATCTTTGCAAAAGGTGGAAAACTATAGTTAGCTGGTTTTGCGTGAGTTATTTAAAAAGCAATTCTATCCACAAACCTGCGAACAGTAAGTAAATTTGCAAGTAGAGGAACATATTCTCATCCTGAAGCCTTTAAGTTTTATAAATGTTCCATGTGAAGAGGTGTGCACGATAACAAATGTTTCACAAAAATTATTACACAATAATATTTTAATGTGACTTCACAGATAAATCTATCTGTCATTTAATGCCTGTAGAGTCAATGCAAAATTGAAATTCACTTTTTTGTGTCAAATAATCGACGAAGTGATACTGTCGAATCCGCCTAGAAAATGACAAAGGCATGTCAAAAGGTGAACCAGCTCAAGATTTATTTTTCACTGTCATCATTCATCATAATACAACTTCTTATTTTAAAGACTATTTTTAACAAAGAGATGTAAATTAAACGTATACAGGTAAAGCTCTCATACAATCAAATTAATTAAATATTGTTTACTTATAACAAACTTTATTTCAATTATGAAAGACCACGCCCGTAAGGAGCGTTTAAATCAATTTTATTGTGACAGGTCTTATATTACTTTATTTATTTTGTACCCCATATATGCATTGCAATAAGGAAATTTATCTAATTTATATGAAGAAAATTAATGACCCTTTCGTCCCTGCAAACTAGTGCAAACACTTCAAGTGGGATCCTGTCCTTAGTATAATAGATATCCAATTTTTTTTACAAAAAGTTGCATCGCTGTTTATGAATGGGTGAAATACTTGTGGTTATGTTAATTTTTGGGCAAATTTAAATACCAAAACCAAAATAATCTGGTTCTGATGGCTAATTTTCAGGTAATATATATAAATATAATACTCCTAAGGTAGGTATTGTTTAGCTTCCTATAGCAATAACTAAGTCGCCGTTCAGATTTATTAGCTCTTAGCTAATACCTAACAAAAAACCCTTCGACGTTACAAATGCCTGCAGGACATAATTGTCTAATGACTACATGACAATAGATTCAATAACCTTAAACATTCTACGTTGTAAATCAGTTAGATCTGTATGAACGTTAAGGCGAAAGTTGAATTCAAGGTGACTGAAAGAATGACTGTTCGTTATTTTTTAGTTAGTAGTTTCTGTGAAGAGACAGCAGCATTACCGGTTCAGTATTATGAGGACAGGAAGCACATCCTTTACCATTCCACCACCTTCGATCTCTACTACAGATATATGTGACACACGCTCTATTTCACCCCCAGTGATGACCGTGAATCGGGTCCCTCGTCGTCCATTGAGACAAACCTTGACGAGTAACCTTTCGTTCTTGGAATGCGTCCCCGAATAAGTCTTTTCGTTAGCTTTCTGTCCTAAGGACCTTCTGTCCTACTTTAATTAATTTTTATGAAGTTTTCTGCATATTAAATTCATCTCTCCCTTTTTAAGTCAACTTGCAACTTGCTCATTCCCTTCCTCAACTTGCTCATTCCCTTCCTCAATTTGCTCATTTTCTCCGTCACCACCACCGACATTTCATTACTCACCAGCACCAAAGCTTGAAATAGATAATGGACTTGCGAATGGTCTTACAATCTGTACTAGCCTCCTTGCAATACCTTTTAACAAATGCATCAATTTTTGAGAATTTTTTCTGTCACTTAAAAGTGAATAGTTCACAAAAAAATCAAATCTGTCTGTCATCAAAGTTGATGAGTTCCTGTGCTGCTCTAGTCAATGTTTCGCTTACTTGCACCTTTTGCCTTGGTTAGTTAAGCAATCTAACAAACCCTGGGGTAATCTCCACATAATTCTAATTCACCAAAAACAACATTCGTTCTCCACTATGTAACCAACAATTTATAGAAATGTACTTCACAATCGTCTTAAAATCTTTACCCGTTGCTGACTACCATGCATCATAACGCTGTAGCTATGTTTGTACGCCTTTTTATCAAGTTTGATTGGTTTACAAAATACCCATTTAAGGAATACTTCAAAACTCATTAGTCATTCAAGGGGTGAAAATTACCACTTTTACCGCCTCGTGGATCAAACGCAGTTTAAAAAGCCAAAATGCATCAAAAGACAAATTGTGCTCGTATCAATATTAGGGCCACAGTTTATTGCTGGCAAATTCAGCGAGAAAAAAATTTCTATATTAAGTGGCCCTCAATCTAAAACTTAAATAATCATCAATTTATATAGCAACAATTCATTCAAGCGATTTCATTGCGTTGTTTGCTCTAAATGCAGTCAATTTGTATTTATTTCTCTCCATTCTCTGCAATGAATTTGAACTTATTCCGTTTAATTTTAATGCGTTTGCTTAATCTCTGCAATGAGTCAATGCAAAAGCGTTGATGAACGCAGGGCTTCATTAGTATCCAATTTGGCCTGTCGACGAGAATTAACAGTCCATTTGTTAGCTTTTGAAGTATTTATATAGAATTGTTAGTTGATATTGTAACTTTGTCGTTGTAAATTTCTCATCACACATTATGACAGTTATAAGGTGAAAATTGATGTTACCTTTTACGCTGACGCTCTACGTAATTTTAATTTGATAATCCACCCCATTGTGGTCTAAATTTGGAAGTTTGTTGTGTACTATTTTTGTAATCTTGAGCTATAATGCTAAAGAACGACCTACTTTGAGCATTACTAAACACCATTAGTTCCATAGGGACAGTAGATGCATCTCCACTAGCAAGAAAGCTAATTTTAGTAAAGTGGAGTTGGGATGTCTAATACCCTTTACTATTCAAATTTAAAACCAACGAGGATACTGCCCTTTATGAAGGGCATGTAACGTATACGTTTCACGGTAAGTTTAAAGTTTTTTCAGTGTTTTGTGTTTGCGGCTATGTCCACCTGTACCCTCATGACAAGGGTTGTGTGCGACTAACGATGGCTGCCTTCGGACGAGTTCCAAGATTGTATACTAAGCCTCAAGCACAAAATGACCAAAGGACGCCACCTGGACTGGAAGTCCTAACGCGGCCAGCTTAGTCTCGAGTGTCAAATGCAATGATATGACGGAGACGTTTTAATATTTATATTACATGCAAGGGGGTGAAATTACCACCATTACCACCTCATGCGTAAATCACACATCACGAGATACAACCAGGAGGCATCAAAGAACCATTTAGGCTCCTTTAATTATGAGAGCAACCACTTGTAAACGAGAAAATGGGCTACCTGTGCAGAAGCTTTGTGTATTAAATACCACTCGCATCCGTGAGGTTGCATCTCAATTTTACATGAAACGAAAATCGCTTTAAAAACTGTAATTACACAACTTTAGTTCGTCATGCGCTATGAATCAACAATCCACAGTTAAAACCCTTGATTATTTTGCATCTGAGCCTGTGAGGTTTTTTCCCCTTGTGCCTTCTTCGCTAAGTGCTATTCCATGTCTGTTAAGTTTAAAGTCAGTTGTTTGATTTTGTAAATGAATTATTCTTTGAGCTTTGATCAACACTTAGGTCTAAAATTAGTACCTTTAACGCGGGTGTGGTTCCCCCTTCATTTGAACGCTTGATGACCTACCGTTTGTAACACCGAGATTTTACGCACAGATCCTCTCACCTACGCTGAATTCATCAGTATGCAATTTTAACTGATGCAATGAATTGTTTTTTAGTATTAATAGAGTATCTGTTCCCTTCTAAATTTACACTCGTAAATACGTAATTGTGCTTAGATACTAAACAGGATTTTGGCCTTACCATGGTAGGCTATTATCTGCGAAAGTAGTATTAGAATGCTTTAAAGCAACACGGTTCAAATGAATGCTTCTTTAAATTAAACGCATTAAACTGATTAAATTAAATAGTAATTACTTGTTTATCGGGTTATGTCTCACATCGATTTGTTGACAAACTAGTAAATTTGCAAAGGGATAATGCTTAGTTGGAAGCCCGAAGGAACTACCTACATCGTTCCACAAGAAATCCTTGGTGAAGTTCCTTTATGAGAATACCTGGTTTGAACCTTAACCGGAATAACCCGCAACTGGAAGGTAAACATTTTAACATCAACTGCCAATTTCTAACCTGCTAAACCGTCAGGTCATTACTTGATTCTTGAATGACTAATATAACACACAACAGTGCAATGTAATGTTCTTAATCGTACCAAAGCACGCTCTACTAATATGCCAACATTAACTAGATTGTATCAATTAATCCGCTTTTATTAAGTACCCCCTTCGTGTCCTAACAGTTAAACTCTTGATTCTAAATCACTTCTCTCGTATACAAAGGCTCATGACAAAAACACTGTTATAACGGAGAAAATATGACTGCAGTCCTGACAATATAGATTTTGAAAGTCGAAAATCCATAAAACCTTTACAGAAGACTCATAAGCTAGGATGTACACGAAAGCTTATTGACGAGAAGTTGAAACTGACATACCATAACTTAACAGTACAACATCTAAATATATTTTGTTTGAGATCTATAGTTAACTCTTACGGAAAACCTCTTTGATTGATCACAAGCTATCATTTATTAATTGAATTCGAAAATCCACTTATTTTGAATGAATGCGACGAACGATCAGCCTCCTTGTGTCTTACGTGACACCTTAGGTGTAGGTTCTGTGACAAAAGTGGATGGAGATAATGATAAGATTTAATATTAATGTCAGTCAAGAATTAATGATGTCATCATACTTCAGGCAGCTACAACCCTTCACGAGTTAAAGACTGAGATTATAACTCTCCCGGAAGTGGAGTTTGAAACCTAAAAATTGAGTTACTACGTTTAGATTAGGTTGTATATGGATAACTGATAATTTTGAGTGTCTATTAAACTGCTCCAAAAAAGATTAGAGATTCCTTACGTAGTTTTTAGATTAATAATCAATTATATATTTGGAATCTAATATATAATATACACAATTTAATTCATGAACTTGGCATATTCTGCATATTCTGCGCATGGATTGTACTAAGAACAGAAACTCTTATCTTGCTATTTCGTTATGATTCCCATATGTTTCTTTGTGCACTTCACATCATGTGCTGCTTTGAATATTTTGAATATATATTAATTCCTTCACGCTCCTGCAATTACTACAAATATAAAGTTTTGTTTGGAAAAGAAAACTGTGACCGTTAGTTCAGCATTGGTATATTAAAAACACGTTGTTTACAAAAGAAGGAAGATGATACTGAATGCTTTATGCACACTGAAGGTAATAACTGTCTCTACTCTCGTCTTGGGGAATTAAACTGCACAGTTAAATGCTCAATTTAATTTTCCGTACTAATTGAAACCGGAGAGGAGGCTTGAAATTGAAAAATGTTTTCAAAACTTCTACTTTCTCATGCTTTCCCCATTTTCATCACAAGGTCTTTTCTTGATAAAACTCATTTTCCAACACCGCACGATTTAAAAAATCATGTTTGGCATTTCTAAGCATGTATTAAGGAATAATAGTTTACGTAAGTAAGACGTCACGATTTTCATTATTTTCTAGGGTAACTATCCGAATTCGATCGTAATTGTGAATCTGTGTGTAAGTGTAATTAGTCTGCTGGTGGCCTTAGGGATCAGAAGCCACGGCTGCGTGGTCCAGTGGTCTCATCACTGGACTCAGGCTAGAACGGGATTGTGCTCGGTCTGTCTCTCATGAGGCTCGAGTCCCAGTAGTGGCAAAATCAACGAAAAATCTGGTGGGTATATAGCTGGGCTGCGTAGTGTGCATTTGTTCAGGCTGATACCTCGATGGGTATGACGGTGTTGCACTCCCCAGACCTAGGATTGCCCTGGTTTGCTTATCTCTGACAGGTGATTGTCAAAATAGAGATAATGCACGGTCCCTAATATATCAGCTTTGTAGAGTATATAGGAGTTTCTGCAATAGGTCCGGATAATTATTAAACGTACCAACCAATTTCTATTTTCACCCAACCAAAACTTCTAAAACCACCAATTCTGACTGTGTTCAACCAATGGAATGTGGACCCCAACCGAATTTCTGATCAGCTCAACAAATTGCCAATTTTTCAATTCGAGGAGTTTTAATACCAGTTGAGAAGCGGATGGTTTAGAATACAATATTTAGTGTCAGAATTAATTCATGCTGATGCATTTGACAAACTCCTTTGAAATGACTTTCTCGTTGCCGTTTTAGCCCAGGTAATTGGGTTTATGGGGGTACGTAATCCGTAAATTTGGACGCCTTTCTATCGAGGATGGAACTTAATTATCTCAACCACTGCTAGAGCTATGGTTTCGACATTTTGTACGCTCGTTCCCCTCAGAAACCCAACAGTATGTGTTAATTAAGTCGTACGCTGAGACTGCTTAGTCCTGCAAAGTGGATTTCTTGGAAAATTTCAGTTCTAACTCTGTAAGACACCACAACAATTTTAAAGCCTCTACAAACCCCTTTCGCTTTTAAGTAGCTTGAAAAACTTATTTACATGTTTATGAACTATTCTAATTCCTCAGGAATCTTAAAGCTCAAGTAAATTATCTGGGCTTCTAGAATCAGCTTGGCGTAGATTTTTGGGACATCAGACAATCTCGTAGTTTAAGCCTAAGTAATTGGGCTTATTGGAGTACGTATTCCGTCCATCCGGAAGTTTTTGTGTCGAGATGTAACCCAAATATCAAAAACAATTCTGCATCCAATGCACCGAAATTTTGCATGCTCGTTTGATAAGCGACTCCGTTGTGACCGCAAAAAACCTAACTGTACTTACATTAATTACTATTGGGGGTGGGAATTATTAATAAGGTCACACCAATTCCGCACGGGAATAAATATGGCGTAATTTTCCCTAAACCAAAAAAGGGGGCGTAAGGGAACCGTTACAAAAGCATACTTGGTCCACAAAGGGAAGATTTAGCCAAGTATTTTAAGCTTCAAGACGACTAATTTATGTTGGAAACTAAAGAAATTGGTTGGTGATTTTTTAGTAATTTTGTGGGAAATTTTTTAACTTTTTTTGAACACAGTCAAAATTGCGTATATTAGAAAATTTGGTTGGCATTTATTAGAAATTGGTTGGATACAATTAATAACACCCAATAAGTCCTAAACGGCTTCGAGCTCACCGCAAGGAGAGCCTCCTACATCTACATACATAGGGATCAGAAGCTTGGGAAGACCCCTGTCCAGTAATTCCGGTTTTAATTACAGGAAAAGTCCGGTGGTTTATGCCAAATATTTACAAATATTTATAAATATTAGAAGTTCCCATAATCTAACGTTCCCCATTTGTCCACAAGGAGTTGGACGATAGATAAATTCTTGGAACATTCACATTGGGGAATGAACGTGAAGACGAAACATGTTTAAACGTTGACCAATGGAAAAACAGCGAATCAGCCTCGAATGAAAACGCGGATGATGAGGATTCCTTGCAAAGAAATCCTTCTCAAGCCACAGTACCAGCTGAACGTCTAACATCTTTTCCTGAAGATATTCCGGAGGAAATGTAATTTAACTTCTACATGGTGCCAATGTTAGAAACCTTAGAGAGTTTAAAATGCGGCCGTATTTCAATCAACTGTAGGGGATCATTTATGTTCTCTTCATGAAACAAAATGATTTAAAGAGAAAAGGAATGATGCTGGCAACACACACATGGCAGTGTCAGCCTTCGAGTTGCGACATTTTATTGACATTCTGAAACGTCAATGACGTGAAGTTAGACGACTTAAATTAGGACAGAGGCTTCCTCGTATCGATCAGTCACCTAACGGTAAAGTTGATGACTTTTCATCTTTAAAATATTGGGACAAATCACCATGTGATTTCCTTTAGTCAAAGTTACTCGCTATTCGTCCGGCTTTGGGTTCAGATGGTTCCTGGACCATAAAATTTTGGATGCCTCGTAAATCTTCTGACCAATATATGTCTTGGATAGGGAGGACAAAACTTTAAGGATTGGATTAATCCAAAAAAATTTCGCAATTCTAGAAGAATTCTTAACCTGCATCGAAAAGGAGATGGGGGCTAACAAAGAAGAAGGAGAATTGGGTTTGTAGACAATTACACTTTAATTTATTGTGTGGTTAAATTCTTGTGAGTTGTGTTGATTGAGAAGCCTTATTGCAGAATTGTTGCAATAACGACTTGGTTATCCCTGGATTTTTTTATTGTTAGTTTAGTTCAGTTGAATAAATTGCATTTTCATTTCGGAATACACTTTTCTCCACTCTACACACTTCTTTAGCTACCAGCAACATCAACAACCCTTACAATGGAGTTTCCCCCATCGCCAGCTAAAAGTGATGTGGTGAGTTTTTTCATTATTTTAATATTAATTAATAGAGAGAACATTACCAACTAATTTATAAATTACTACTAGACTCCCAGACTATGCCTAGTCCGATTTGGACATAGCACTAGGCATTATTCGTTCACTTGAGCGTGCAGTCGACTTAATGGGATCAAGACATGAGGATGAGTTAGCTTAACTGGAACACCAAAGCGTTTTTTGGTCCCAGGTAGATATAAGTGCATTGAGAGAGGCGTTGGTGAGAGAAATTGTTGTTACTGATAGGCTTCGAGCACTCAAAAAGTACATTTTAATAGCAGCCTTAACACTGCGTAGATTTTATCAGTCTTTAATCCTGGCGGTATTTTTTAAATGAAATTTATTCATAAGCACACCAGCACAGTAAGAATATGAGTGAGTATATTTAATCTTCATTTTGTTTTAATTGTTTTAAAGACAATTGCCATTTCTTCATTTTCGAAAATGGCGAAAATTCGTGTGTGAAATACACTTCTGGGATTGCTGGTCTCATTTTTATTGAATTGGAGAAAGGAGGCCAAAAGTTGTGTCCAGCAACAACTCCACCACCCTTATTTACCAATTCCTCTCCACTAATCTCGGCTACAATTAATTATGGTAAGCCTATATCTTAGTGTTTAATTTTAAAGAATATTATTTTCATATGCTTACAGTATCCTATTTTGTTTTCAGGCTTTGTTATCATCGCTGGAATTGCTGTTTGGCCTTGACTCTGCGCTCTTTTTTCGTTTTTTAATTGTGCAACTTGCAACATCTACTTACTCAACTTGCTCTTATCCTCCGTCATCAACACCGCATTCATCATTCACCCCACCACCATTTCATTGCATCACAACCACCAAAGTTATAAATAGAAATGGACCTGCGAATCGTCTAACAATCATTACGGTGCAGAGTTCTTGGAACTGCGCGATCCTTATGCCCGAAAGATCTGCCTAATCCCCTAATTCCCGACTTCTGCAATCTCCAAGGTCTTATTCTTCCTCATAGGATAAAAACTGAAATGGGCAATGAGATGCACAATTAAAACTCTAAATCTGACTCTATTAATTTGACACTTCTCCTAAAATAAATATAGGGAAACACGGGAATCTTCATCACAAAATTGACCGCCTTTACTCCCAATCCCCAGAGTCGAAGTGAACACAAAATCACAAAAGCGAAGAACTTAAGATTACATTATTTCTAGACAGTGGAACGACAGGTCACATTTACACAAACAATGGAACACTCAAAAATACAATGAGACTAACCACTCAAAACCCGATTTCCCTAGCGCAGCACTAGTATCCTTTAGTCAAATACACCAAGACCTCAAGTTTTACAGAGATAAAGTACATTGCTCCCTCACGTTTCTAGTCCTATTTTTCATAAGAGTCCTGCTTCGCATAGCAAACACTATAGTGCACCAGAGCTTTTCCTACAACTATCGTCATGTCAGGTACAGACAGTTTCTTTAGATGGCTTCGTTTTTGGGTCGATGCATATGGAAGATTGAATGTTGGAATTCCTTGCGATGAATGTAGGGTTTTCGAGGCAGACCTGGTATATAAGTTTAAGGTTACATGACTGTTCGGTATATTAGTTAATGTAATTCTGTCGCGACAAGGCATGAAGTATAACAAAAAGCTTATCCCAAAAGAGTTAATATTCCTCAAGTCGCGTACAATTTTTTTTATTTTTCCATACAGCCTGGTCATATCTCCTGGAAAATATCCGCCCGCGTAGTTACTGTATTTGGTATTGACAAACAAATGTTTCTTTATGACGTATTCAACAATAGTGTATCAAATACTTTCAGCAACCCAAAGATTATATTGGTAATAGCATTTGGCTGGTGAGAAGCGAAGAGTATGAGAATAAGGCGACAGAATATTACAGTTGCATGATTGTTCGATAATTAACATTTCTGTAACGAAATAATTATACCAGCTTATTTCATCACTTAAGCGCCCAATGATTAGTTACTGATAATGGAGGGCTATAACAACTTACGATTTGAGAATGCTAAATACGTAAACCAGACATGTTGAAAGACATAGATTCTGGCCTAGATTAGACTTGCTAAGTCAGTCGACGATTTTAAGAAGGAGTTAGATAGGGCACTAGCGAGAGTTAGGGCGCTAGAAATATCGATTGATCAAATGAAGAGTCATCATGAAGAAGAACTATTAGCTTTAGAGGGCCAAATGGCCCAAAAAATGCCGAAATAAACGCACTGAGGGATGCCATCATGAGAGAGTCTCTATTAACGAAGAATTATAGCGAGGAAATGAACAGTGCCTCAGATTCCTATGCACTATCAACGAACAATTTGAGGGACGTCATTAATGAGGATGCAAATAAATACAAGGAACTGTCATATATTATAGATGGCTTAGTAGCCGAACCAAAAGCCGAGAAAGAGGTATACAATTCTGTTTCAGATAGAATCAAAAAATACATAGCGTCAACACAATTCTTAAATTCAACGCTATGATAAACAAAATCAGGTTTTGATTTAAAAAATCGAGTTTTCTTCAAAGGAAAGCATGTACATTGTCTATACCATTGACCGCATGACAGCTGAAAAGAAGGTGCTTCGACGAAAATGAGAATGCTTCGTTTTCGGATGGGCTTTATTACTTGGAATCAAAGAAAAATAATCAGCAAGTTCCGTGCCATCCAAAAAGGGGAAAGGAAGAAAGAAAAAGGCCGGCCGGAAGAAGGCAGTCAAGAAGAGAACATCACGATGGAGGTCCCTTACTATCTAAAGTTTACAGTACCAAAATTGGATCTTGTTGGAGTTCCAACCGCGAATATTGGGGTACTTCAATCTGACACTTTTGGTTTCTATCCTACCAGTACATTCAAGGATGTTTTGAACCCCATAACTACACTTTCCACCACCACTACATTCACAATCTATTTTTTAAAAACTGGACTTCCAACGTGCTTTCTCCTTTATTTAGGGCTATAAGTCGAATGACAGCATTGACTATACTTCTTGAGAATGATAAATACGTAAGCTTGACATGTTTCTGTGTTGAGGAAGCAGTCTTGTCAGCGTCATTTAAACATCTAAGGACTTCGAGAAATAGGTACGAGTGTGCCCACATCGACGTCTACCCGAAGTGGAATTGTCTCAAATACCAACAATCAGCTTCGAACAACCTCAAGACTTCTCCCGACTCCGCCAGAAAGCACAGCAAGAACAGAGCAACATGCGGCATCTAGTTCAAGCCACAGTAATGCCAATCTTCTCCACAGTAGCCTTGGCTCCAAAGCAACTACTGCGTCAATAGTTTGCTCATCAAAACCTGAGCCGGCTCCAACAACTGCATTCCTACGCCTTATTCCAAAGTCCCTGGTCTTCTTTCTAAAATATCAGTCAGCAGGTGCTGCGAAGAAACATTAGCTTTCGATTCAAGGATTTTTAAATACACTAAGCCCACTCCTTGAGAAGCCAACGACTTCGAAAATACGACTGTACGACGCTAGAGACAATATACAGAATTCAGATACCGGGTCAATTGAAGCCAATCCACTCGGAGGAATAGTTGAAAAGTTTGGTAGAGGAATAAATATCTTGTTCAGTTGGATTTCGATCGAAGAACGATCAAACCCTACGACATCCCAGCACTTTTAAAACCCCGACAAGCTGGACTAACGGACGCAAATATGGCTTTACGATCGTCTGAATTTTCTAAAATTAAGGACAGGAAATATTCTTGAGCATACTAGACATCTTCTTGAGCTTATAATATTCTTGAGCATATTAGAAATATTCATGTGTATAATTATAAACCGAAACGTCACTATATCTAGCAGATGCACAAGAATATGATGGACTGCTGTTTATGATTCAAGTTGACTAATAGATTGAAAATGTTATCTTAGAGTAATGACTCGGAAGAATTAAATACAAAACCCAACTACCAGAAGTTATCAAACTTAAAACACTTTTTCATTTCACAGTATTTTTCACATCCAAATAGAGTTACCACTTTCAGTTGTTACTTCAGTTTGTCTTAGACGAAGCTGTCTCATTACGGACGTACATTTCCGTTTCCAATCGGGATTTGAATTAAGAAACGTTTTCAATGCCCTACGAGCTCTTTTCTGGTTTATTTCTACTAAAATTTTATATTTTAGAGTTCAAATTAGTGATTTGTAATATTTGTTTTTATTTTCTGATGAAATAAATGTTTCAAAAACACAAAAGTTCTCCTTTGTTCACTGTATATTCTTTGGGACCCTTTTTTGCACAGCGTAATTTTCTGCACACAATAATTATATTGTTAAAGTTCATCAAATGGGCTGGTCGCTAGTATATTGGGAATCAGGCGGTTTTTTTCTCTCAATTTTTACACCTGAGTTGTTGATTGATTGAGCTCATATTTCCTTTCTCTGTCAGTCACCTTCTATTTTAACATTCACCATGAATTTTTTCGCTCATCGTATGGACTGCATGGATTCAATGGCACCTGGGTGTTTCTACGCTGTCCTCAGTGACGACATGACCTTCTGTTTTCCTGACCCTTCCATTTTCTTATCACGAGAAAATTATTGATTTCTCCAGAGAGATGGCGTTTGTATGGACCACATCTACTCGTCTTGAGCAACCAACTAAAATTCTATCAATTAAATGTATATCAGCAGACATTTTCTGATGTGGTAGTTTAGGAATTATTTGATTATACATCAAAACTACTTGGGAATAAATCCATCAAGTTCCGAAAGCTTAACTTACAGTCTACTTTCTGATTGAGGACTAAACTTACTCTACTTTTGCTCATATTTATCTCCCTGATTACAAAGACGTCTGGTGTCTGGTCTTAGAAAGCAACTAAAGTATATGATTAAAGTTGGGTCTAACCCGTTCTCAGTGGTTTCAATTTTCGCACTTGAATTGACAGAGAGACTTTGAATGAATTTAAAAAATGATTAACAGCTTTTTACCATCAAGGTGTGCCATCTGAGGAACTTGACATGAAAGAATCATAGCAGAAATAGAATCTCGTCAACATGAAGTTAAATAGTCTCCGATTCCACATTGTCAGCAAATATTTATATTCCTTTTGATCGGATTAATTCCCAACCAATTATGTAAATGTGACTTTTATCTTAACATTAGGCCTAACAGTAACTCTATACACTAGCAGGCTGATGTACTGGATGCTAAAGATCGTGGTTGTAAAAGGTAGTATAAGAACAATTAAAAAACAGGAGCACGAAATTCACATGTTTCAGGATCTGTCTGCACTTTATACAGACAGTTTGTTGCCGGAAAATTATCTTCTCACTTTTGCTGAGATTTCGTCGTCCCGAGTCTCAAAAAGTTATAATTGGAAGTAGGCTTCAACTTTATCCGTCAATAAGAGGTTGATATTCAGTATGCATAAGATCTGTCAAATTCTACTCTATACCTATAGACACGGTGTAGAACAAATATCCTCAACAACCACTAACGGCGATCTCCTGTCTGTCACGGTCTCCAACAAACTCCCCTTCATCCTATCGTCTCACCATGTCACTTTCTGCACCACAAGTAATGATTTTGTCACACCGTTTATTGACATGGAGTCCAAAAATCATGTTGGAGACACCCCTTGAATAATGATATTGGGATGGAATTTGCACATTCTGACACTCCTAGCAATAATGAACTCTAGAACAATCAGGACAACATAAAATTAGGCGTTATAGATAGACAAACATTTTAATCTAGTCACCAAAATACTTTCTATTATGTAAGTCTCTCCTGAGCCTGTAAACAATTCACCATTTATTTATCTTATCTGGGAGGAATAGAACTATCCTTACTGCACGGGTGGTAACTATTTCAGACATTCTGATCTTTGGATCCGTCTTCACAGTACACACGATGCATCGACAGTACAATGTCTAAATGTACTACAATTGGCATCCGTTGTCAATACTTTCAGCAAATCTACTTAAAACTACATATACTCTTTTTTAACAACTAACTCAAGTTCTTATGTGTCCCAGCAGAAAGTTTTCTGATGTGGGAGTTAAAGAAATTATCTGATTAAAATCATAGATGCCTGGGAATGAATCCATCTCGCTCCGAAAGCGTAACTTACACTCTAGTTTTCTAAAGGAGACTTAACTGACTCTACTATTGCTCATGGTTCTCTCCCTGATAACAAAGGCCTCTGGCATAGTGTTTGGCTACCGCTGGCTAACACACGATGAGTTTCAGGACTGCATCCAATGTTAGAACAAAGAGACAACCTATCTTATGAAGGATGCTACCAAGCGCGACTAGCTGTGTTTCTAACGCCGTCTAGTCAAGAACAAGAAAAAACTCGTAGATGATTTGGAAACTGATATTTAAGTTGCTTTGCGGAGAATAAATCAGTTAGAAAATGAGGCAGACTCAATGGAGATCAGTCCTATGGAAGAAATATGCTTCTAAAGAAAAAAAAGTGTATATCAATTAAAATTAGAGATCTTTGACCTTCAAGAAGCACTAATTAGAGAAAGTGTTGTAACAGAAAGATTAAGGGCCGACATGGCAATAGCATTCAAGGATTATACAAATACTGCTCAAGACGTATTGGGTGAATGACCTTAGTCTTCTTAGGGCAAGAAATAAATTCAGTATATTTTCTCAATTCAAATCCTTCATTGTTGATACACCAACACAGAGGTTAAATCGAAAAGGAATTACAAACTTAATTCCACTAGAAAGCCTTTGTGTCTGTTTCTACTTTACAACAGCCAGAGATATTCGGAATTATATACCTGCAGACCCAAAAGCTGAGCGACGAAATCTACCTAACCATATGGAATAGAGTTTAATCCGGGTTATGTCACAGTTTTTACACTAGACTTAAGAATAATATCAAAATCTCGCGTACAATACATTGACAGTACCACGTCGAAATGTATGTTGCCTGAGATTTACAGTAAACTCTTACGAACATCTTTCATTTATCAAAGCTTGTCAAAAGCTATAATTTATCCATTATTTTCAAATATCTACTTCTTTGGATTAAACGCAACCGATCATCAGCCTACAAGCGTCTTACTTCACACCTTAATTCTAGGTTCTGTGTCAAAAGTGGAGAGAGAACATTTTGCAAGACAAAATGGTTTGTTGAACGTAAATGTCTGTTACGAATTAATGATACCATCATACTTCGAACAGCTAGGAGCTTTCACAAGTTCCTAATAAGATTATGACTCTCCTTAAAGCTGGGTTTGAAACCTATCAATTGATTGACTACGTTTAGAGAAGGTTTAATATGGAAAACTGCAAAGCTGGTGGGAAAAAGAAGCTTATTTTTGTTCTAGAAAAGAGTAGTGTTTTCTAATATAGCTTTTAAATTATTAACAAGAGATTTATAGGTTTTCGGTTCAAGACAAAAGGATAATACGATGTGACGGTTTACTTCAAGGATTGTAATAAGAACAGATGCGCTTATCTTGATATCGCGTCGGGATTTGTGTTGTTTGCTGTGTGTAATGCGCATCATATGGTCTTTTAAACATTCTAAACATTAATTTCTTTACACTTCGTGCCATAACTATCAATGTAAAGTTTGGTTCTGGAGAGAAAGTTGTTACCATTGATATAGAATTTGTATAAGTTCGTTATTTAAAACAAATGGAAGATGGGGCTAACTGTTTGATACACGCTGAAAATAAATATTACCCCTATTAAAGACTTTGGGAGCTAAACTGCATAGATAAGCACTCAATTCAATTTTATATACTCATTAAAACTGGAGATAAGGCTGCTACTGCTTTCCTCTTTCCCCAATTTTTCCACAACGGCCTTTCGCACTGAAACTCATTGTCTCTTAAATTCATGTTTAACATTTAATAAATATTGTAAAAGCTCAGCGTTAGCTAACAAATAACTAATCGCTTGCTGACGACATTTAGAATGTTTCATTTAAAATATTGACATTGCAAACTGAGGTTCATATTTGCATTTAAATAAATATTTAAATTTGTAGTGCTCGATTTAGTCCTACTATTGGATAGTCAGAACTCAAAACACAAGCTTGGCGTATATTTGTGTATAGTGTAAAAATTGATACATTAAATGATAAACAATAATGGAATTTCAATCATTCTTGTGGATCTATGTGTATAAGTGTATTTAGTATGCTGGCGGCCTTACTGATTAAAGGCTGTTGGAAGATGCATTTTGCAGGAACTGCTTGGGATAATCGAAATTGTTGTTTCCCTGATTCATCATTGGCAATGTGAAACTTGATCCAGTTGTATCAATAACGTTTGTCGGGTCGCATCATCTGAGTTTTCAATTTTAATAAACAAAATAAAAGTCAGTAAATTGATCTAAGATTGTGCTTGAGCAATTTCTATCTTACCCAGGTCTGAATTTGTTCCTAACATGATGTTAGTAACATCTATTAGGCTCAGCTTTTTTCCCTTCCTGATAAAATAGTTCTTCCCATTTGAGGTTCCTAAATGAAAACAAGGACATTCGTTAGCACAATAACTTTGCAGATGTGAATTGCTTGCTGCAACAATGATACATTTTTTCAATGCCTACAGAACCGTGATGATACTTTATAGAAGTACTTACTACTTGGCAAAGTTACCGAACGGTTAAGATAGGTGCAGTTTAATAGGTCTGTAAAAAACTTTGAGGTAAAAATATGAAACGGAAAATTATAAATGATAGCCGGGTATCACTATGACTTCATGTTAAGCGAGTAACTCAACACACAGATTTGCGGAAAGGATACTAAAGGAAAAGTTAGTAAAGGAATTGTTAGTCAGGGATAGTTAGTAAAGGAATTGTTAGTCAGGGATAGTTAGTAAAGGAATTGTTAGTCAAGAGGAATTGTTAGTAAGGAGGAATTATTAGTAATCGAATTATTAGTCAGGGAATCGATAGTAAATGTAAAGCAATGGACGTATCTGATTCCATGCAACTATGACTGTGACACATAATGTTTACAATTTATTATTTCCACTGAGTTTAGAATAAATCAATATGAATTTTTGTTTTTTATAAGTATTCTATGTAACAAGTCATCTGGTTTGTTTTTTAGAGTATGTGGCTCAAAGTTTGTAATTACGTAACGTTCTTGAGTGCTTGCACTTCTTTCTTAGGTGAGGCAGAATTCTAAAAACCTGAAAAACTCAATGAGATTTCTGACGCATAATATCACAAGTTCCCTAAACATTTTTGTTAAGAATGAACACGCACATGATATATTTTTCGCACATTCTCCAACATAAACTATTTTTCAAAAATTCATGTAAACGCATGTAGGCAGGCTACTACAAAATAATAGAATATGGAACTCGCAAATCATTCAGGGCTTCGCGAATATTTCTATGCAAACAAGATGCTCACACAAAAGCAATTAAACAACAACATAGTAAAAACTCAACTTGTGTGTCACAGATGCATGGAATCAGATATGTTCATTGTACGCATTAGGATGCGTATGTAAATTACTATTGATTCCTTTGACTAACAAATCCATTACTAACAATTCCGCCTTACTTACAATTCCTCAAATTATCTTGCATCTTTTGTTGTAGAATTGCAAATATCTTACGGAAATACGTTGACTAGGATGGATTTTACAGCAGTCACTTGAGCTGGTGCCTATCTTCCTCTCGGAAACTGTGAATTCCATCATCAGTAACGACTTGAATATTTGTTGTAATTTCTGTGCCTGTTTATCCTTCGGTAGATTGTGGAGTCCCATCCAACAGCTTTACAGAATATAAATAAATTTATTAGATTGTGCTTATTTAGAGTTTAGACAAGGGAATTTGAGTCATGCTCAAACTTTGGCATTGCTGTCACGAAAAAATGCTAAGTTGATTCTTCTCACAAAATTATTCTACATGTGGAGGTCCTTCTTCTCCACTCGAACAAAAGCTAAATATAGATTTGAAAGAAGGAGAACAGCCAAATATCACTCTGATTTAATGTTACACTAGTAAAACGGCACACATGTTGTTACGCTGTGAGAAGATTCTTGAAGAGAATAAGCAAACCTTATACTCGTAGAAAAATATTTTGTTAAATTTTGATTTTATGGAATGACACTTTTCTGGATGTGCAATGAATTCCAAAAAGTAAGCTTTGTTTCCGTTAAAAACATTCGGCATGGCAGTATCAATGAATTGAAGCAACCCATGCATTTGTTGTTATTCGAACTATCACAAAATAAATAAAAGGATATATAACCCCAAATTAAAAATTATCGCTCTTACCTGCTTACTATGTTCAGACAGATAATCTGTGTTTCACACAGTCCAAATATTGAAGGGAACAGTTCGCTCCATCTTATTTTGTTAGTTAAGTTGGCACAGTGTTTTTGCTTCGACCCATTATTACGAATTTAATTAATTGCACTGTTCATCTTGAGTAATTGCAACAATTTTACTAAAATGTGTATCACAAGGATTGGATGTGTTAATCAGAACTAATTGTAATCTTTACCAACACAAATGAACGTCACTGTGCATTTTTCTGTTATGAGAAATCGACAGCTTTTATTTAATAAACCACATGCCTCGAGAGGTAGTGGAGTTGCAAAGGCGATCACGAATGACACAAAACTGTTAGGAGAATCAAGCTTTTATCCTACTAGATATGAAGCACGGACTGGTTGGTGTGTTTCCGTTGGAGACTACTCTTCAGCTTCGGGTGTTTCTGCATATTTATTTCAAGGGAAAAAGATCCCAGTGGTGAGAATTGAGTAGAAGGAGTTGTAAACTTGTGCACATATGTCTTTTCTTCGCTTGGCATACAAATGTATATGTTTCATTGTATACAAGTTGAGAAGATGATTTTTTGCGTCTTTCTCTAAACATCTTTTGTCGTGGTTTATATGCAAACGCAGTGTTGCATTCTTTTCTGAACGCAAAGTGTATAATTGAAGTCTTTCCGTTCAACACAAATACGAAGTATCACAATTAATTTCTCATGAAACTGCTTTTATTGCCGTGTCAGTGAATAATTAACTTAAGCCATTTTATGTGTCTTATAAAACAAGAGAACCAACTCGAATCATTATAAGGATTGCCAACTATTTAGCTTTTCAAGAAAATGTCCCAGTTGTAAACTTGCTGCAATAATTTGCTGTGCCTGTGGTGACTTAATGAACCCAACTTGTGTGTCTCAACTTCTTAACTGCAACACGGCATAGCACTCAAACCATTATTAGTCAATTTGTTACCTCAAAATGTCAAATCGATAAAGTTTCAATAACATCAACCTATTCATGAATGGAGTAAAATTTTGGAAGCCTACATAGTCCACATACAATCAATTTATATTTTTTCAAGAATAAGAATTCCTTGTCGTGTCAGTTATTCATCGGCTTTAGGTAAATGGTTTCCATAGAATACAAATAAAAAAACTTGAAACATTTCAACTATTTGCAGTTGTTTAAATCTTCATAGGAAATATCAAAATAACTAAACTGATTGAAATTGCCTTCTGCGTCTGCTGCTAATTTGAAAGCTCTTGGGGAGTATGCTGATACAAAAAATTATGGATCGATGTTGTTATGGTTACTGTTGTTGGAGTTCCAAAAGAAAGATTCCAAATGTGAGATAATATATACGTATTTATTTTTATTTAAGGTATTTTTCATGTGGTGTCGTAGATAATATTATGTCAAAAACTAACCAAAATTGTTGAATGCCTGAAGCTGCACTGACCTTAATTAGAGCCAAACAGATGAGTAGTAACACTCTTTGTGAATGGAACAGAGACTTTTTAGACATTTTCCTCGTGTGGAAAGACTGGAGAGGATGACACGTTTTGAAGACTGGGTAGTTATCAGGGGACAATTTCAACATGACCCCAAGTCTTCTTACACGAGTCCTACTCTCTTCCCTCATTGGTATTCATCATATTTTCACTGAGATTACTTATCAATGAACCTGAATTTCACTTCTCCTGCAAGATTTCGTGTGACACTGACAAAACCTTTACACACTCACATTCCACACGCTGTCTCTTTTATGCAACATCTTCCAAATTTCCTGGCAGTTTGGACGAAAGTTTGGGGATCTCAGGTCGGAAATTCAGAAAAACTTTCTGTCGGTTTGTGTGGCTTCGAAAAAAATGAAACTTAAATATGATCCGTAGAATTATGGTTTTGGGAAGGAAGTTAGAAATAGTGGAGATCGAGGTTTGGAGGAGTGCAGCATTACCTTCTAGGAGAATTGAGTGAGAGGAGTGTGGGAATACTGATGCTAGAAATAACAATTCCTCCCCTGAATCTACTTTCCAACCTTACTGGTCCTCGATGCCATCATTTCTACCTGCATCTTTTCTGCCTTCTGCATTCAACAAATTTCCTTAGCCCAGAACACTGAACTAATATCTGTTTCAGTCAGAAACCTTACCCTGCTTATCTATTACGGCTTGGCATTTTAGAATATTTTGCATGTACACCCAAATCTTTCCCAAGATTTATATTTGTATTTATAAAACTTGTGGAGACTACTTTCTGGTTAGTACCAAGTAAAAGGGACTTTTGATTCGAAATAGAATTAATCTATGACCTTTTGAACGTACTTTAAATCTGAAATTTACGGAAAGCAACTCTACGTTTCCCTACAATAAGAATTATAATCTTAATCTTGAATTGTAATGCCGACGGTTCGTTCAAGCCCTCTTGAATAACAACGGAGGTAATCAATAAACTAGAAATATATAAACTTATAATTCGGAGTTTATTAATCGAGGCAAATTGAGACACGATTGACAAGAGACTTTTCCGAAAAGAATGATATTAACCGTAGGCAACTGATAAGGTGAATTATTACGAAGTGAATATTGTAATTTGGATTACAACGATATTACAGTGGCCTTAATAATTAATCCTAAAGGCCCTCCTCGCATACAAGGAGAACAAACTGGATTTATTATCTGGCTTAATTAGGGAAAGAGATCAAACACTAGATAGATACTAGAACTAAATAGATGACTGTTATACAGGAATCTATTGATTTGCGAGAAACTTAGAGAAAAGGACCTCAGACTACACTATGTCTACTGAACTTTGATCTACCGAAGTGCTTCTTGGGAGCTGAAGGTAGTTAAGGTTGGAGGGGCGTGTTGAGATGATCCTAGCTTTTGATCCTCGGCCGGAGATAACTTCCTCAGGGTACTGAATAGGGATCCACACAAGGGTTTTTATCAGCACACACTTTCCAAATATAATTAAGTCTAGCTTAAGTCACCTGGTTCTTCGGGTACTTACGCAACCAAAGTGCACGCACGCTTGAGTTGTCAGTTAAGTAAATTAAGTATAGGTTCTACTAAAAGAATTAACTTGAGAAAATAATAAATATAAATTGAACAGAGTTTCTGTGTAAAGATAAAAATAACGAACGATTCTCAACTTCGTGAGCGAAGAAGAGAGAGAGGTTGGAAGTGTGGAAGTGGGAGACAAAAGGTCTGTCCTATCTCTACAACACAGAAGGGACTGAGTTTCCCCAAAGAACAAACTGGCGTTGATTTACCTTTGGGTGTTTGGGTATAGATTATGCTTAGACACTACCAAAAACCTTGACCTTTACTGTGAACAAGAAGTATTCACTACTCTTAATGCTAATTACAGATAGCATTCCAGGCCAAATTAGCATGAAAATGAGAATGTAGGATTAGAAACTAGGGACTTATTTTAGATGAAATATTCGGGTATCACAAACTATAGTCAAAGTTGATTCTCCTGATGCTGGTTAGGAAAAGCTAAGGATTAAAAAAAATTTCCAGACTCTAGGACAGCATCACTTACTATTACTGTTTTCTTATTTGTTCTAGACAACTCTCCAATTTCTGTTTCAATTAGATATGCCAATTGTGAAAGTTGTTCCTCTAAATGGAAGCATGGTACTTGTTGTTTCCCACAGAGGCTCCGAAGTGAAAACCCTCAGGAAATGTTGCTTTGATTGCTGTGCTTTTATTTGTTAGGGATAAACGTCCTAAGCTTCCCTTCTTCAGACACACTGCAACATTCCCGAACTCAATAGTCCAGATCAGCGTCCCTCAGTCGCTACCGAATGTGAAGGTAAATATGTTAGGAAACGGATTAAGTCACAATGAAGATTGAGGTAGGATATCTTCAATAATGAAACGTGTTCAACGCAAGATTCTGTATTTATGAAGAACACACCTGCTTAAAACACAAAAATATTAAAATAATAATAACAGTTGATCAAAGCCTATGTCTTAAGGCAATCATTAATTGACTAAGTCTTCAAGACACTAAGTCAGAAACCGTGAGTCAAAAGTTGTCGGTGTCTTGTTTCATCCATTTACTAGCTTTACCTTAGTTTTTCAGTTTATGATTTTTTTCTAAATAAATCTTAAAAAGTTTTCTATCATAGATGGTTCAGTAGAAAGTAACAAGGCCACACATAAAGCAAAAACCTTGTGATGGTTATGATGATTATGAAAGCCATTTATGACTGCATGTAGTTGAAGTTCTGCTAGCTTATATTGCCACTACATTATAGAAAAACAATCAACAGATAATACGAAATTTGATTGTGTTCCAATTGGCTTGTCCAACATACCATTATATTACTAGTTTATTCGTACCGCTTAATCTATAGCATAACAGCGGGTCTAATATATATTCCTTGGGATTTCATTACATAGCTCAGGTATCAAAAATACATGCAAAAGTTCCGCTTGTTTGTGCAAAAAACTGGAAATTACTGGGTTACTAAAAAGGTGGAAATTACTTTAGTTTTCTCGTGATAGACGCATTTGGATATTACATGAAGCCCAACAAAAATATAAATTGACGGTTTTGGTGGATTTACATATTTCCAACATTAATCATATGATTGGCTTAACTCATGCAGAAAGGCTGTAATTAAGTATGTCTGTTTTTTGTTAAAAAGATCAGTGGGTATTCTCAACACACCTTATACCACAATATTTGTTGAGTATAAAAGGGTACAATCTAGAACGATTAAGATAAATTAGCTCCAGAAGAGAAAGTCTTATCTTTCAAATAGGTAATATATGTTCAGCTGGATTTTAAAGAAAAGTAAAGCTAAAATTCAATTGTTATACGTCAGGAGAGTTAAGTTGCAGGACAAACCACACTTTTACGACCTCAACAAAATAAGATTTGCCAAACATTTCTACAAGCCAAGTAAGCAGTTCGTCTTTTTCGAAGTCAAATTGAAAAAGACTTTGCCTTGTATACATATTATGCATTATCGTGGTAGTTAGTTTCTAGTTACAACTCAATGACGCATATGTGTTTATTTTCATTAGTAGGATATATTTGTTTAGCAGTCTTTGCCAAAATTTTGCAATCATTCCACAAGATACAATTAGGATTTTAAATATATTCCTAATTCTTGGCTAACGTGTGGAGTGCAGGTAATCTCCGGTCATCAAGCAACCAGTGAAGAGTTAAACAATATGTTGCAATTACGGACTCATTCATGTCGCAAGTGGATCTTGCTAAATCCAATGCATCTGATTCCGTCCAAATCCGAAATTTTGAATGGAGAATTTGCGAAGTCGTATGAAACTTATGTCAAGATAATTTTACAAATTTCTGTAAGGGCTAGTTTTTCATGGGTTTGAATGTTAAGTGTGCAACCTTTCTAGTTTGTTGCCTTAGACCGTGTAAAACTAGTCATTATGCCTTAGTGTTATTTCTGAATATAAGAATAAGTTAGCGGTAAATATGTTTGATGAATTTATAGTACCACAAATTGTGAAGTCACGTTTTATTTTAAATTCTACATAAATTTCATTATCATTTCGTTCACTCTAATTTCATTCACTGTCATTTCATTCACTGTCATTTCATTCCACAGGTATCTAATGTTCAGCTATTTTACTTACATTTATAAGCCAAGTGCTGTACAATACACTGCATCCGAATTCACTCGTCACACTTCAAGTCGAGTTAATTCAGGTACAGGACAAAGTGTCCTGATCTCAATGTTCACTCTTCGCGTAAATCCTTTCCATATTTCCCGTCTTTTTCCCCAGCACCGACTAACGTACAAAACGAAGCTTAAACATTCAACTCCAACCAAAAGGAAAAAAGCTGCGCTGATTTTCCTCCAATTCAAAGGGAAACACAATCTTCGGTCCACAGGCTTGAATGTCTTTGAGATCAAACGATTAATCTCAAATTTCTGAAACTGTTCAAGCCTTTCCCAAAAACCTGATATCCCCGTTGCTCGTAAGATCTGCGTCTTGCTGGACAACACCTCGAAACCCAAAATCCCATATTCAATGAAATTAGGGAAGACATCCGCAGGTTCGCTAGCAACGTCACATCTGGTTCTGCTGGTTACAAATTTCGCTCCCTCAAAATCCATTTTCCTTCCTCCCTGTGTCTTCCCAATAACGTAGAATCCCAAATTCTTTTCCGAAAATTTATCCGACGTTTCCACGAAAAATCTCAAACCCGATTCATGCATATAATATCGTACATCCCGGAAATACTCCAATTTCATCCGTTTACATAGCTTCCTGACGTCAGCTGGTGTTATAAGTGTTGGCGTCTGTTCGAAAAACAAAAGTTCAGATCGAACCAAGTGGATTTCGTAATTGCGCAGTACCAAGCTTAGGATACTTTCTTTCTGAATTTCCTTCACTGTAAGCGGTGCGATGAAACCCGCGGTATAGAATTTTGCATAAGACGCGAGAAGTACCGTTGACGCGATTCCCAGTGTGACTGAAATCACGCTATTCAATTTGAGTCTCTTTTGGCCCATAAATACACCGAGCACTTTGAATAGCTTGTTACTCAAAACATTCATTCGCTGCTTCCAATTCGACCGAGTTTTTGAATTCTTGGTGAATGCCGCGTAAACTGCAACGGCAAATACCGAGGCAGCGATTGACATCCAAACAAAATATTGAAATGGATTCACCAGAGCAACAAAAACATTTCCGACCATCTCTCTACTCTGAATTTTTGGACAGAATACAACACGACCCTCAACCATTCCAAAGAACGAATGATGATTCATTAAACGATTTCGTCTTCGTGTATTATAAGTCCAACCTGAAATACTTTTCGTCCTAATATCCCATGCGACTTCAAAACTGTTTATTATCGACACATTTGCACTCTTAAGAACTGTCGCTGCGATCTGGGAATCCGAATCACACAGTGACAATTGCAGTGTCAACTTTCCTTTCTCTCCCTCACAAATAAATTCGGTGGATACAGCTATTCTTGTTGTTAGTGCAACAACTTGTGGATGCTTTAAGAACTCGCTTCTGAATAAATTTTTAAAGTTCGGAGCAATCTGGAACACCCACAGTTTTTCATACCAACCATGACTAGTGGGAATCCCCACAGCATTTGGAATCGTTTCCCTGCTGAAAGTTTCTTTGCAATTGATCACGTGAAGAAAAACGTAGTTGAAAGAAAGAATTACAAAAAACTCACGCGGTGCACAGTTTTCCGTCACCACAATTATTTGTCTATTCTTTAACATCGCTTCCTGTAGAAAAAATCTTACTTCCCCGAATTTGTAAATATTGAAATTGGACTCCATAAAAATATACAAAAAACACAGAAGTTTGCTTTTTGTTTGTGTTTTGAGTAAGGCAGGTCCAACTGAGCCGTGAATGCTGAATACACGACTTGATTCTGCATTCTGATAAATAAAACCGGACAAAAATTCAGCTTTTGTTGAAGTCATCTCTGATTTAACCACGTGAAGTAAGCAATCCTGACCGTTCGTGTCCAGAGAAAGTGAGCTTGTGTAAGCAAGGCCTATGAGTGACGGAATCGTGAGCAATAAAAGCTTAAGGTTTCCCATTTTCTGAATTTATACGCAAAAAAATTCCTGGTTATCGGACGGGATTTTCTTCTCAATTGAACGTTCGGTCAATTTGGTAACCATACGTGTATTCTCTTTTTCCACAGACAAACCGAAGCCACGGAAAGAAAGGAAAACATGTCGCAAGCCCCTCAATTATAGCTATTAGCTGTTCCCTCAGTGAAAAACACTCATAGTTACTTTGAATTAGTTTCCAAACACCATAAATATAGTTTACTCCGCGACCAATCACACATGCTGAGCCAAACCTGCAAATTAAACTAGATGAAGCCAGAGGGCTACTTAAGCTAAGTGCTGGTTGTGATCGCTTAACATATAATTAGTTAACTTTGCCAGCAAAAAGTAATAACTGCAAAGCAAATTGCGAGGAATATGTCAAGGAGTATAGTTGTTTTCACGACTAATAATTTATTCAACTAAAGGTATATTGATTAATCGGGCTGTCAGCCAGGAGAGATCTACATGTTGCGGTCAAAATCTAGGTACTGTTAGGGAGGACTACGAACAACGGCTCAAAATCCGAACGCAACTAACTAAGCCACATAAGTGTATTGTCAGCGCTCAAACTCTGTGACTTCGAAAAAATGTTTTAAGATGCATCCCGAACAACAAATATGCATGTTAAACGAACGACTTAGCGCCTGACTCAGTCACTGCACCTGAGCCTGGATCGATCCGATCCAAGGATTTGGAAACAAACTATGCTTAAGATCATCCGTAAAAAAATCATCTTAGAATTTTAGTAGCAGTCGATTCTTGTCTCCTTTTGCGTGGCTCATGTGCGACTTTCCTCCACACTGGAGCAGATTTAGTCTTGTGAAGATTCTTGTCCACCTTTCCATTTAAATATAAGGTTGGCTTTAATTTATCGGCACTTCTCAACGCAGTTTTTGCAGATTTGACTCTGTCTAGACCAAAATATTTATTTACAATAATAGCTACTTTAAACAGAATGAAAGTGATGTTTAACTGAAGAGGAGAATGGTTTTCTCATACAATTGAAATAGCGACTTTAATGACGAACTGCTTTCAAATGATTTAATTTTAGCGGTTTTTATTCTTTTAGGGTAAACTTAAACACTCTATACCATTATATCAAGTTTATCACATTAATAACAATTGATATCGTTAATATCACTTCAGCCTACTGTTATTTAACGTTTGTTAACAATAAATAGCAATTTTTAACGATCACAAAAATACGCTGCAAACCCTGATTTGAGTGTAAGCTTCCTTGTTTTATTTGCCATTAGTGCACAACTCAGGAATAGTTTTCCTACCACTCGGATCCTGAATTGCCTCATCCTCTTCCTGACAATTTTGACATCCCAATAATGCATTAATAAAATTGCGGACAGTCGAAAAGATTTGACTCCAAGCGTTAGACGATATGCAGTTAGAAAGTAGGTTAAGGAACTTAATGTGGAAAATTGTTCTTAGTAGCAAAATTAAGTTCCTTCTTAACATACAAGGTTCAAGTTTGAACAAAGTTTTAAACCTATTTTGAATCCAGTTTTTGGTGAAAAATTCCAGAGTTAAAGCGCATAAACAAACAACTATCAAAGAACACCACAGGAAAAATATTGTAGAAAGTGGACCACCAAGTGTTAATGCCAGAGCTCCATGCGATTCTCCGTAGAATTTTTTCAACTTCAACGTTCCATTTCTTCTTTTGAGATACAATTGGAATTTGCTGAAGTATTTCACTTTGTCAGCTATTCCTGAAACTATCAAGTGAGTGAAATAAAAGGAAACTTTCGACTGACCGAAATTCATAAAGATCCATAGTTTATTTATGGACATCAAACTGCTCGTTGGACTATGAAATCTTTGCCGTTTGTAGTTTATTGACAAATAATCCAGTTCAAACAACACATCTTCTGTTAGTCCAGCAAAAATTGATTTCTTGCATTGGACTAATTCTGCTTCAACAATCGACTGAAATTGGTCAAAAGTTTTAACTAAAGTTAACAGATTGTCATCTTCGAACTTCGGATAGAACCTGCTTGATTTGGATATAAATGCAAGTGGTTCAAAAAAATCCTTATATATAAGAGGTGAGTTGTATTCCCCTCGATTTTCATCCAATTCGTATCTGTAAACCAACAAATTCTCTATTAAATGAAAACTTTGTATTCAATAATTATCAAGAAATTGAGAGCAAAGAGTGGTTCTTAAGTTAAGAACTACTCTTTTCTTAATCTTAGGAATCGTAACTAATTTTGATAATATACATAATATGTATTACATAAATGATTGTAAATAATAACGCAAATGTATGAAATGTTTACTCACGTCAGCATTCCTTGTTCATAAAGCAAAAGTCGTGTTTTGATAGTGGGCAGAATGTCGTACATATAAGGACTTCTGTACGGAATTGGCATCTGCGAGCGTAGTCTGTTTGATTCTGCCTTCGAGTTTAGATTAAGCTTCGAAAGAAAACTAAAGCAATTCGGGTTGACATCTTTATCAAAATAGTCAACTTCAAAACTGGCATTTAGTAACTCCGAATAGCCAAACTGTGCATCGTGTGGATCCTCCCAGTATGCTAAACTTTCTTGTATGCTAGCTGAAGGATATAATGAAAATTCAGAAGAGTTTATAAAATCAGGGTCACAAAGAACCTCACTAAAATTCTCTAGTCGTTTAGCTGGTAACGAAGAAGTTAGGTCCGAAGTTACCAGAGCGTTATAGCAGTTGATTAAAACCACAATAATGAACAACCACCCACAAATTATTAACCTGAATTTTGTTGATTTGGCGAGTCTTGTTGGGACTGACACGATGTCATCACCAATTGTGCTTAAGACAAAGAAAAGAGGGGAAAAGTTAGTTCCGTCCTTTGGCTGACTATAATAGACTGATATCGATATTGAAATATACATGGCTACCATGGTTAAACACAAACCCAACCAAACCCAGCGGTCGAAGGGGCGAATGTAGATGGCAAAACTTAGTTCTGGCTTACTGTACCAGGTTAGGAAATTCACTTCAGATGTAACAGAGACGTGGTAAGAAGTGGAAATTGTTTGAGTCTCAACATGACTACTAATCACGAAAGTGGTTGCTCCAGTAAGGTAGGAGGAATTAGCTTTACGCAAAATTACCTCATCAAACAGAAATCTGTCAACATTTTCAGCTGCGAATGGATTTGTATTTCTTTCATATTCGTAGTTTTCGAAGGGGTTTGAATACGTCCCTGGGAAATCCCACAGTTTAGGAGCGAATGTAAAGGATGCTATAAAACTCAGGGTTATTTTTGTTTCCTTTTCTACCTGACACCTGAATTCATCCTGTTCTGTATATTTGTCTGCATAGTACGTACAAATGTTCAGCTCTTCCTTAAATATGAAGAGAAACACAAGGTTTCGTATTTCAGGTATATGAGAAAAAATCTCATTAAATATATGAAATGTCTGATTAAAGTTGGGGTAAATTGCAACTGCTCGCGTAAAGAACACAATAGGAAACTTTTTTGATGTACTGAATACGTTCTGTAGTTTGGTCAAGGACAGTTCCATCCAATAGCGAAGAAGGGCGTCGGAAGGCGAGGTCAGAAATTTTGAATCTTTGACTTTGCCGATGTGAAAGCACATAAAAACGACGCTGCATTGACACCGAGCAAATAAATAATTTTTCTCCATCTTTTCAAATACAGCTGTTTTTTTGCCCACACCGAGGTCAAGCATGTCATGGTAAAATGGTTCATTCAGTCGCTGATGAAACAATACGACAGGAACTCGATTAAATTGAGTTTGTTTGGACTCCAGATTATTGTAAAACACAGTCAGGCTACATTCTAGAGGAATAACTTGAAGTAGTTTTTTTATATGATCTCCAGTAGCGGTCTCCAATGAATGGGCATCCACTTCGGGTTTCGTGATCATTAGCAGATTCAAAATGACTGCTATTGAAAATGTAGCCTTCATTCTGAACCCAAGGCTTGCGACAAAAAAACAAATTTGAAAAATTATATCTATGCTTTACATTTGTTTGGGCCTAAAAAGACTTTACAAAACAGTGATGGGATTTCTGTGACAAATGTACTCTGTGGTTGCAAATTGCCAATAGCTGAATTTTATGACGTAAGGGAAAATTGCTTAAGCGAAAATGAGAAAAACTTCGTTGACTGTCATGAAGGCTTATGACCTGAGACTCTACTGGGCAAATGTATACCAGTGTATACTACTCACATTGGCTAGAATTTTTCTTAGACGGTTTCATATACACTGTGGTGCTGGAAAATCCAATGTATACTTTGCAGAAGGGCTTGCCAAATAATAATGTCAAGCTAATTAATTCAGCATAAAATAATGACATACGTTTGAGTAGCCCTCATTTTGTTCGCAGCTTCGTTGGAACTTATTTATCCACTGATTAATTTAGTCATGTCTCACGAAATATTTAATTTCTTCTGTATGGTATTTAGTTAATTCTAGGATATCGTTATTGCAATACATAATTATGAAGAAAGTGGGATATTGGAACTGGGACACGTATACTAGGAAATCTATCCATATAAAATAATTTTCGTGTTTGAGTTCAGTCTATTTCATTAAACCTAAATGCGCGCTATTATATTCACCTATACAACTCAAAGCCAAGAGTTATGCGAACTTGCTGGTTGGACTCGCCTCTGGTAATTCTTGGTCTAGTTCCGTCACAAGCCTTAATAAACGTGAAGTGACTAATCGAAATTCTGTTTATGGCGATGGAACAGATGGAGGAAAATCTTCTAAATTCAGAGGTAGTCCTCCTTATTTCCAAACGCGTCTGTAGCAAGAAGATTATGTTTTTTCGGAGAATATATTGTGTCCATTGGACAAAGGGGTATTTTTTGAATGGTTTGTTTTAAGCCATTTTTGCGTTCATTTCCTACCTCTCCAATAGCTCTTTAAATTTTATTAACAAATCTAATATTTAGTTCCTTACACAATTTAATCTACGTGCTTAATGATGCTTAGATTAAGTTTATCTTACTCTTGCGAATACTTCCGAAGAGTTATTGTGTGTCATGAATTACTATCATAATTCGGGATTGTTATTTATTGTTGTCACGATGGAAATTTGTAACAGTAAATATGCTTTGATTCCGTAGTTTTAAATCCAATAGGCTTATTATTATATCCGGAAAACGTCCCATCGAGTCCCCTGCCTCCCCTGGAGACGTCCCCTGCTTCTTCAATTTCTAAGAAAGAAAAAATTCACGACAGCTGATGTTACCTGAAAATTTGTTACCCTTCTCGTTCCCCGCCCCTGGCATGTCCCCCGACTCGTCCTGTCCTGTCCCAAGTAGTGTAAAAGGTAAGATTTTTCATATCTGTACCTTGTATACTAAGCTATGACTTCTTTACTAGTTAAGGTAATTACTTCTATTCTGCTTAAGCTTTTAGAAAATAAATTTGTTGCGAAGACAGCGAATGTCAAAGCATTGTGTCATTACGAAATTGAATCATAC